>JAXBDA010000393.1:0-89237 GCA_036023075.1 Gaultheria prostrata | reverse complement strand
CCCACACGGGGTCCCATGTGGGGACCACACCCCATGTGAGAGAGGGTGTGACTGAGTGTGTACGTGGGGTGTGTATGTATCATTTTTGATTTTTTTTTTTGTTTTTATCATGGCATTCGCGCGTTTAAACCATTTCCCCTTCTTCCACTCTACGTAAAAAGATTCTTTCTCTCTCTCCCCCATAACTCTCTCTCTCTCTCTCTCTCTAAAAACCCAGAGAGGGAATAGGGTTTCTCTCACTTGCGCACTCGACTTCCTCTCACCCACTTCCAAATCTTATCCAAAATCCTTATCTCCTCAACTTCAAATCACCTGATCTCTCTCATCACACATTCCCATGGTGCTTTGAGCGCAAAATCCACCCAACTCCAGGTGGGTTTTTACTTAATTTTCTTCTCTTATTATTTTTGCTTAAATTAAAAATGCTTGCTTTTTTGTTGATATACTAAAATCTTTGTGTTAGATTTTCTTTTAATTCAGACGCTAGCTGTGTTGAGCTTTATGCCTTAAATAACTTGCGCATGATCTTTATGGTGTTTTGATGTTGAAATCCTTATATTTCATGTGAAATTTGATTAAAGATTGTATCTTTTGCTCTTTAGGGTTTCACTGTATTCGAGAATTTGACTTTCATCTTTTGCTTTAGCTGACCCCAATTAATCGGAACACAAGGCTCGATTTGATTTGATTTGATTGTAGTCGAGCAGGGATTATGTTGTAGTAATACATATGTATGTCTTGATATATGCATAAAATTATATACACATTAACTGTGTATATACTGCTCACGGGGTACGTAACATATGGGCCGATATGTGCGTGGAAATGATGCGGAAACAGTCCAAAGAAATTTCTGCCGATAAAAAAAAAAAAAAAACAAAAACAAAGACAGTCCAAAGAAATTTCGGGTTTTTTTTTCATGTGATATGTGTTACTATATGATTGTGTTTATTTCTGATGTATTAATTTCCCGAGCATATTTTTTTTCCCAATGTGTTTGTTCTTGATGCATCCGTAATGGTGAAATAAAGGCTTTAGAAAAGTACGTAGTTTGTTTTTTTTTAACCTTTTAAGGCGGATTATTAATTACTGTTTTCGGATTATAATTTTATGTAATACTTAATTTGCCATTTGTAGATGTGTTTTAGCAAGCGTTCCATGCCATTTTTCGCTAAATGAATTTAAGGATTTATTTCTAGTAACAAATGTTTTACTTCTTGTAAATCTATCCATTGTGGAGAGGTCTGGGCTTCTTGTTAAGTTTTACGATTTATGCAGTTCAGTTTGCTCTATTTTGTTCGTTGTAAAAAATAAAATGTATATATATTATTGTTGCTATGTACTGTAGAGTCTAGACTCTAGATCAACACTTTTAAGTCATTTATTAGTTATTAATCAAAGCATAAAAAACTCTTTTTGAAGTATTTAGTCTACGGGTGCACAAATATTTTCCGTAGTTCAAAAGTAGAAACAGTTCTAAATAGCATCCGCTACACAGTTTATCGGCAGCTACGTAGCAGTTTTTCGGCCCTCCGATGCTACACATCGTATATCGGTGCTATAAAAAATTCAGACACGTATCGGCTGATTCCCAATAGGTATAGCTTCGTATCTGATTTTTTTTTTTTTTTTTTGCGTGCTTCACAGCTGCTAGCTACAACTGATACTTGACTCCTACAGTCGCTTCGAGTGCTTCGGCACCAAAACTGATTTTAAAAAGTTGACGGCCACTACACTTGATTCCTGCTAGGCTGCTACGTATCATTCACTACTTCCGCTACCATTACACTGCAAGCTACCACTATACCATTATGTGGTCTGCTATTGCTATTTAAAACCCAGAAACATTGACTATCCATCCCAATTAATAACCAATTTCTTTTGTGCTGCCTATTTCAGTAGCGCAAGTTTGTGATGGGACTCAATTTACCCGTCCCCGGATGATGACAATTAACAACGTAAAGGCAGTAAGAATTTAGATATTTTGTGGCATAATTTGTTTTAGGAACTAGCTAAGTAGCTAGTATTTCATTGCTTGAAACTATCAGCTTTGAGTTTCTCAATTATCGGAAAAAGGTACTAGCTAGGGCGGATTGTTTGTCTATCTTTGTATCCAGAACTTTCCATTTTATCTGAGTTGTAAATTATCTCAGTTAACTTTCTGAAGATGGAGAGAACCGTCATGAAAGAGGGAGTTTGCGGAACAAACGTGGTCGATTTTGGTTCCAAGACCAGTATTGGCCCCAAATCTGATGATTTCGTTAAAGCCATAGAGATGAAAGAGACCGACAAATGCAGGCATTTCTCCATCCGGTAAGTGTGAGGCATCAGTAGGTTATAACCTTGAGACAAATATTTTCTTTACACTGAAAGTGGTTTGCTTTTGGTTAAACACCAATTCCCCCCCACCCCCCAAAACCTATTGCCCATACGGCTGCCAAAATCTTCATGACTAAAGTGAGACAGTGAATTCGTGGACCTTTGTATTGTAAGTCTCTTATTACTTACTTCTGTGAGAAGTTCAACGCATGTGTGCGCACCCTTTCTCATATTCAAGCACAACAAATGTTTTCCAATAATCCCCTTGTGATGTAGTTAATTTTTGCTTCATCATTGACCGTTTGTCTTGTTCTTGAATGATTTTTCTCGTTAATGTTTCTGTCCTTTTGATTAACAAGCTACATCGGACAGAAATGGAAGCTGTGAAATTACTTGAACTTCATAACTTCATGTGAGAACTCCTATACTAGACCATTTTCATTTCCGACTCCTACCCATCAAAGTAAAATGCATAAATGGGCAATATGTTCTATAAAATTTATTTGGAGAACTTAAAACAGTGGTACTAGAGTTGGCTATGCACATGTTTTTTTTCTTCCATTTTGTTATTGAAGAAATTTTACAGCTTTCAATGAAGGGTTTTCCTAAGAAGTCACACTTACTGTGAATGTAGTGCTTACGTTGCTGAGGTCCGTATAAAAGATTGGAAAATTTGTTGGCCATTTTCTCCACTTGTTGACAATGAGCAATCCAAGAATGAATCAGATATGCTTCTTCCACTACATGTCCCTGAGTTCAGATGGTGGGGTTGCCAAAACTGTCTCCAAAGAAGCGATGCTTCAGATGATGCAGCACATAGTAGACCGGTTTCCAATTGTTACGTCAAAAGAATAAACATTAATTTTCATGGTGAAGCGATCACTACACATAATACTGACATCAAATTTTGTCTTTCTCCTTTTTGTCAGCACCTTCGCATAAAATTTGTGGATCAAGAAACTCTGGTGTGAACACTTCAGTGGACTTAATCGGTTCTGACGTTTGCCCATTGACACTTGAGCACGTGAAAGGAAAGGCGGCAAATGTCATGTCTATCACTAGACAAGGTACTCTTTTTATTATCAAGGTGATCTCAGCAATTTAAGCGCCACCCAAACGCTAAAATGTATTTTTGTGCTCCATGCAGATATATTATCGTCTGAAAACTACAGCAAAGTTGGGGTAAAGGAAGTTGATAAGACAATGAGAGAACCTATTTCTTCTGAAATGAAGGTTGCTCAAGTTATCAATGGGGAATTTTGTAAAGGGGCAGGTAAGAGTTTTGGTGGTAGTTTCTAAACTAACAGACATTGTTTCAAGTTCCAATAAAATTGACCCTGAGATCGTTGTTGTTTCAGAAACAATAAATCTCAACTTGGAAAACAGTGGACTGGTTGAATTTGGTGATGCAAATTGTGGAAGTAGTGAAGTGGATAAAGGTATGCTAAACTGTCCAAATAACAGTGGCACTTTGTTATTCCAAAAGGAGAAGGTTGTAGATTTCAAAGAAGCTAAAACAAGTGAAAAAGTGGAGGACATGAAGCTTCACCAAAAACCTGAGCTCCGGACTCTGGAAAATGAGGAGGTTGGTTCTCGCGTTGGTTTTTGTACAAGGCAACTTAGTCCCTTGGAATTAAATGAGAATGATTATGATAATGATGTACATGGTTACTCAAGCTCGATTTTGAGTTCTAGAAAGCCACAAAAGTTTCGCTTGCTGTCTGAGATCCTTGGAACGGATGATTCTGGTGCTTCCACCAAAATTTCCAGTTCTAACGAGAAAACACATTTCCATGGCGTCAACAACGAGGTGACTCGAACCAAATCTGCAGATGAACCTGATGGCCTAGGTTTAGATACTCCTTCAACAGCTCAGATTTCTGTGGGAGAAAATGTTGAAAAGGATACTGCAGGCAGAAATAAAAAGAGGAAGGCACTTCAAATTGAAGATCTGGAACACAGAAGGAGATGTTCTAAGAGCGTGTCTACAAATGTTCGGATTTGCAAGAGTGATAAAGAGAACGCTTGTTTTGATTCTCCAATTGCTCATTCTAAATCAGTGAATGAGGCATTTCTTTCGGAGGGTTTACCTAGTGTTGTCAGAAGTCATCAATGCAATGAGAATGGGTCTGAGAGAGAGGTTATTCAGGGTAAGAGGAAAAAGAAGACATCTCAACAGTCAAATGATGGATCTTCTACAGAAAGAGGAATCCATCCTTCCCTTGGTCTTAGTATGGCTGCACAAGTAGACAACTTAAATTCTGTTGTTTTCAATGACAAAGCTACGCATAGGAAGGATGTCATGAGTGGCCAGAAAAACAGCGTGGTTGTTGCTGAAGGTGATAGGTCAACTGCTTGTCATGACGTAGATTGTAGAAGCACTAAGATGGACGTAGTTCCAGCTAAAACATCACAAGAGAAAGCATCCAAAAGAGGACTTCATAATTTTGTTAAATATTGCATGGTTTTAGAGGAAACTGATGAAGAATCAGCTTTGAAGAACCAAAAACATGAGGTGCATGGAGTTGGAAATGGGAAAACTTCTTTAATAACTCACAGTAGGGTCATGCCCGAAGAAGATCATATTTTGAGCAAAGAAATAGGACATTCCATTCAAGTGGCTTCTGGAACAGGTTCACATTTGGCTTTGAAAACTAAAAAGTCTACTTCCAGAAAGGCTGATTCGAATGTCAAGTACAATAACATGTCTCAGCTTCAAGATGGGGCTTTTCCTATCTGTTCAAAGGTACAACCTTGTGGTGCTACTTTGCCTACTTTTTCTCTTTTAGTATCATGGCAACCTCTGGTGTTCGTGGTACCAAAGACTGTAGGTGTGCTTTGGTTATGCTCTCTTTTCATATCTTCCTTTAGAAGTACGCATGAATTGCTGGATTAATACTAAGATCCATATTGTGCAGTCTCTAATTGTTTGATCACATAAGGAAAACAGTAGTGGTTTGAATTCTAGGGGAAATCTGATTAGTGGCCTTGAAAACATATATGTGCGATCTGCATTCACTCTCTTTAAACTTTACCTGTATGCTTTACACTTTTTTTTGCACATTTGCCTCTATGGAGAAGTTATCTGCTACTAAAATTTTCAAGATTTTTGTTCAACTTCATCTTTTTGTTTCAGGATGTCTCCTTCATATATGGTTGGGAGAAGAACACAGATGTCCAAGGGCATTCGGAAGCCATTACCCAAAGTAACGGAAGGGCGGATAAGACGAATGAATTGGAATCGTTAAATGGCATTCCAGTTGAAATTGTGGAGCTCTTAGCCAAGAACAGACATGAGAGGCGTCGTCTAGAAGCTGAGAAAGCCAAGGAGAACAAGTTATGCATGTTGAAGAAAACCAAGAATGCGACCGATTCTGAAAAATCTGAGTTTTGGGGACTTAACGAGAATGAGATGCCAAGATATCCATCGGGGAAAAATTTTAAAATGTGTAAACCTCGGTCCAATGCAGTAAGTAGCATATCTGGTGCAGGTAGAAGTGTAATAGTTGAGCCCACAGAAGAATCAATAGCCTACTCTTCTCATCTTATGCAAACCTGTAAAAGCAGTGGTTCCAAAATGAAACATTCGGGAGAATCTCACGAATCTAAGGGAGCTTTTGCATTTTCAGACTCTCCAGTGGACCTTTCAACCGGGAACCAACTTTCTAAAGTTTGTACTGTTGAGAACTTTGGTATTCAAAGTTGCAGATGCGATGGGGATAAGCTAGTGAATGGAGGTTCTAACTCTTCCTGTCAGTGTTTAACATCATGTCATAAACATCAAATTGTGTCTAGTCCTACGCAAATTGGAGGAGCACACCATGTTTCTTCGCCGAATGTATCAGATTGTCCTTCCGGAATTGTAAGGTCTCAGAACTCTGCGAATTTGTCACAAAGGCCGAATATGAACTTCCATTCAGAGACATATGGGAAGATACATACAGAACAGCCATGTGCATGCACACAGAAAAAAATTGGAAATCGTCCAAATCCTGTTGGTCAACTGGAGTTATGTACAAATGAAACCATACCTGCAACACAGTTGTTGAAACTCATGGATTCTGGTACAAGCTCAAAGGTACCGAGATATGTGGATGTAAACATGGAGTTCACCGAACAGCATTCATTTCCCCAGATCACTCATAGTAAGTGGATTTTTCCTCTCAATGAAGGACTACTTGGAGACTCCTTTGGAGACTATGGGGTAGGGAAGTCATGTAGGTATTTTGCTTTCTCAGGTCAGAGGGATAAGAATTGTGTCGGCAGAAGCCAGATTTTGGGTCGGAAAAAGGTGAATGATAGGCTTAAATCTACAGGAATGAAAAAAAGGAAAAGCTCCGATTGTCTCACTGCTGTGCAGGATGCAGATTGTAAATTACATAGATTTGGAGACGGAAGTGGAAGTTTAAGGAAAAAGCAAGAGTCCTTTCCCACTGATGGTCTGAAGGCGGAATTTCATCCTCATTTGAGGTCAATGACTGTGGCTCCTAACTCTCATTTGATTGAAAGCTCAATTGAGAATGCCGAGATGGAAAGGAAGCTAGGAACAACTGGACTGGTGAAAAGCAGTTGTGGGATGGTTGAAGAGTTGCCCATATGCTCTCTTAACAGAAATCCAGCTGATTTTAGCATACCAGAAGCAGGAAATGAATTCACGATACGAGGAGGAGATTTGAAATTTAGGAAACAGGTTTCGAAACGAGGCAGACCTAGATTGAGGATGATGAAGCTCCAAGCAATCAAAGAGTCTGCACGAATATCATAGCAGTTGCCGAATATGATCAAAGATTTACTTCAACAGACAGTGTTTTCCCTTCACATTGCGGAGGTTTATTAGTCTTTACACATGAAAATGAAAAGGGAGAGTGAGAGTGAGAGTGAGGAGTGCTCCTCTTCGCGACATCTTCTAGCACATTGAATCTTTTGGGATACTAACAAACAACACAGATGATCATCCCAAATGTATTCATCGTAGATAGAAGCCGGTATCTACTTTTTCTTTCAAATTTGCAGGTTCCTCATGGTTCTTTTGAAATTGGATTCAGAATTTGAGTGAAGTCATAAGTGTATATGTGTAATGTGTTGTCATTGATCTCGAGTGAAACAACGAGTAACACGAATACTTTTGGTATGCTTTTCGGATTAAGTAGTCATCTTGATGGATGAATTATGAAAAGATTATAGAGAGAAATTTTTTTTAGTGTTTTTTTAATTTTTGGTCTTAATTAATTTTTTATTTTTTAAATTTCTCTAGTCAAGATAAAAAGATTAATAAAAAAACTTAATGCGAAAACTAACAGAAACTCAGAAAAAAGTTACTATAATAAAAAATGGTCACTTCCAATTATTTAGGGCAAATTAACAATAATTCAACCCCGCACACAGACTCCGATTGTTTAAAGGCTTATTATTTTTAGGTCTTCATTTTGTGGACTGGACAAATATTTTGGGCCGGAGGAGGTATAATTTTTTGAAAATAAGGGGAGTGATTTCCACACCCCAAATTGTTATCCACACCCCTTTTTTTGTCTTCTAGTGAAATTTACATGAAAATTTCACGAGAAGACAAAAAAAAGTGATAACAATTTAGGGGGTCTGAATATCAATTACCGAAAACAATATGTCAAAGATGTAGACGGGCTTTTTATGAGAACGAGGTAGAAGGGGCCTGGCCCGGGGATAGCGAATAACTTTCTCACTAGCTGCCATTGCTCTGACCGATTAACCGATTTACATTTTTTTTAAACTTTATTAATTAAAACGCATGTTTTAAAACTTTTTTCCCATAATACGTGAAAGCGTGATTAGAAAATACATTTTTTTGGATAACATGTTTCCGGAACACGCCTTCTGAATTGATTATGACGGATTAACCCAAATCCTAATCAACCTAAAAAGTGTGTTTAGAAAACATGATTTACAAAACGTTGAGTAAACACGATTTCTAAAGTCTTGTTGGGTAACCACGTTTTTCTCTTAAATAGACCTAGGGCAGCAGCGAAGTGATTAACTTAATCCAAAAAGACCGGCCTTTGATCACAATTCACAGGGAAAGGCGATTGAACCGTTTCTGTTCACTCCCAGGTACATGTGATCTCAATTTCCTGAATCTCCGTCACTTTCGTGAGCTTATACTCTTATACGCATGCGTGCAGAGCATCTAATATCTATTTGTCTCCTCTCTTGTGTAGATTACGGAAGTAGTGTTGAGATCAAGTAGTGGTTGATATACTCATCAGTAAAGAGAGAAAAAAAAAAATAGTGGTCAATATGTATAGTAAAAATTCTGCGGCTACTACTGTTGGAAAATAACAAAACAATAAGCAAAATTGAACCCAGTGAGAATTGACCCAACTTGGGTTCATGGGTTATGAGCTTGGTGGCGTGACATTGGTGGGATGGTATTTGGGTATGGAAACTGTTTGATGAAATGTCCGACTGAAAACCGTTGTTCAAAATTCTTGAACTGGGAGTTATTTCTAGTTTGTTTTGATTGATACGGGTTTCGGGTGTTTTTGTTGATTTCTGTATAAGCTAAGTTAGAGGATTATTGTAGGATGGAGGGTGAAGTGGACACGGTAAGGAATGCACAGGTGGTTGACGCCAGGGCCAGAAACATCAGTCACAATGTCCGGTGCACCGAGTGTGGCAGTCAGTCCATTGAAGATTCACAAGCTGACATTGCCATTCTCCTCAGGAAGGTAATTCTTTTTGTTATCTATTATCGTGGTCGTTGCATATGGTTGTGTAGATAAACGCAAAAATGCATGACTGGATAGTGGATTGACCCGATCAAAATTAAAAGATACGGGGATTGACCAGTGTCTCTTAATTGGTGGTCTCAAAAAAAAAAAATGATGGGTTATTGGTTATAACCATTGGTGGTGTGTAGAGGTGGTCAATGGATAAGAGATATGATTAAAATAGTTGTTAGCTGGGGAAAATCTTGACTAGTTTGTTGGTGATTCTTAGTGTTAGGAGGTGTTTAGTTGAGTGACAGATTATTTCTTGATTCCTGACTTAATTGAGCCGTGATGAGTAAAAGATTCATGAAATCTCAGAATTAGGTACATTGTCAGGTTCTCGCCTTTGAGGTCGCCTTTAGTTTAATTAACTTCCAATTGATATTTCCTTATTCAGCCTTTCGTCAAGCTATTCACACATGGTATGTTTATTTCTCATCCATAGGCAAGTCTTTTTCCGCTGAGGCAATGCAGTGAAAAGCATGAAATCTTTTCCCTTTAAAAGGATAGCTAGAGTTTAGACTAGTGGCTTAGTGTTTGATCCATGGAAGTATGATTACGGAAGTTTTTTCTTTGATCTGTTGGAGAATCAAGCTATGGTGGTATAAAAAAATTAGCATTCCTCATTTGATTAATTCATCCTATTTGCTTAACAAGTGAATCATCAAAGAACCATGCATCATAGCTGGAAGCGAACCATGCATCATAGCTGGAAGCAAATTCCTTGTACATACTTAACTATTGATGGGCAACCCATTGCATGGTGATGCAATAAATAGCAAAAATAGAGTACATCCTTTATTGGCCTCAACTATTTCCACTGAGGGTGTTCCATTTGCTTCCCTCAGAAAGCCTGTGTTGCCAATATATTTAGGTTCCTGGTACTTGCCAAATCATAAACATTTTTCTCTTAGTTGCCTCGAATTGTATATCACTCAACAACTCTACCTGCAATCTGATGATGTTTTGTTGTACTCCAGTTAATTCGTGATGAAATTCAAGCTGGGAAATCTGATAAAGATATCTATAAAAAGCTGGAGGACGATTTTGGGGACACTGTCCTTTATACCCCAAAGTTTGATAAGCAGACTGCAGCTATGTGGCTATCACCGGTCAGTTTAAATTTAGTGGACCACTTTTAATCTTGTTTGCCACCCCCTCCGAGGAAAAAATGTTCTGATTTTTTCGTCATTTGGTTTTTGGATCAGCTTCTAGTTGTGGGTGCCGCTGGAGGAATATGGGCTTACAACAAGCATAGGCAAAATACTAATGTGCACATCATGGCCTTAAATCTTGTTAGAGGTGTTCCGTTGACTCCAAAAGAGAAGCAAACCATGCTTGACCTCCTTACTCCTCCTCGAGATAGAAATCCTTTATCCTCTTGGTGGCGAAAGTTGCTTGGTCAATAATATGTCAGTTTCTTTGAGCGCTCTTACATGATTACCAAGGAGAAAATCAAAGGGCGAATCAGCTTGTGGATGAGGGCTCTCACCTTCGCAATCTGGACCTGTCCTTCATGATAAAGAAGTTAGATTATGATTGTAGTTTATATACAACAGTATTCAAGTTTACAGCGAGTTAAGAATATTTTGAGCAATTTCATAACTTCATTGATCAATGTATGCGACTTGTGCTTAAAGTCTTATTACCTATAACCTGTTTATGAGCTTCAGATTTCTGATTCATCGTGTGATTCATGTCTGACGTGAGTCTCTCGGTGGAAGAAGCTGTCTTGATTTGGGAAAAAAAAAAAAAAAAACAGGTTTTTTGGGTTTTTTTGGGGCAATAAACCAGGCTCCTTTGGCAAAAAAATCGGTGTTGGTTTTTTGCTGACACGTGATCTAAACCAATGGTTAAGATGGAGCCAGGACGTCAGATAAACCAAAAAAACCGCTTTTTTTTTTAATCCAAAGGAGTTTATGATTTATTGGTACATAAACCAAAAAACATGTTTTTTTTTTTTGCCAAATCAGGCTTTGTCCATACCTAACCCTCCTTCACAGACCGGGCACCATTTTCTCCTGGGCCCCATGTAGAGCATGAGGGCCATACTAAAAGGACACTGCTACATGTACCGACCCCATGGGTCCAGAAAATGTACCGAGCATGCTCAGGGACCCACTTTTGGGTCCCACACGAGTGATCCAAATCGTTCATTATTCTTAAAACATTTTTCCGAAGGGCCCCACAAAAAATCAGCTCACTCGGACGGTTAGAAGTGGGTGAACCAAAGTCCCACTGTTTCAAACAAAAATGTCGGTACCCATAGGTTTATCCATACTAAAATCATTTTTTTTGTGAATTGTGCTTCTAGAATTCAACGTCTTATGTTGATATAAGCAATCTTCCTAATAGGCGGCTGGATTAGAGGGCTGAAAATGTGTCTATATAGTTGGTTTTGTGTTGAATTCAAGTAGCATATTTTTGGTCCATTTTTCTTCTTGAATTTAGAGGCAGCTTCACTCTATTGATTTTGGGAAGATTGAAAAGTCTCCAATAAATATTTTATCTGTTTTGACTCCCAGGGTAAAGTCCTTTGAGTTCGGTAATGGTACATCTTAAGAAGAATTTGGTGTTATATGTTTCTTTACAAATCAAACACTCTTGCAAAGTTTTTCAGAAGCAAATATTGCAGTATCCATTAATCACCAGATGGGTGGGAATCAAGCCGCTGAAGAAGTAGACAATCCAAAGCAAGGCAAACCAGTTGGCTCAATGGCACTTACAGTTTTCGGAGATAAGAATCTCTCAGTTGGAGAACCATGGAGCACTGGATTATTCGACTGCCATGAAAACCAGACAAATGGTATTTTTTTTATTTTTGTTGAGTTCTATGTTCTCTCTTTTCTCCCCTAATTGCACATGCTTTATTAACTGGTGTAACACTGCAAACTTTTGACACTTTTGGGGGATTCACAAGTAAAAGCCTTTGCTCAACTTGGAATTAAAAGAAACATATACTGATGAAAGTCATTCTTTACAGTTGAACCAAACCAAACCGAGCCTTATGAAGAAAGCCTTTAACTTGAAACAGCATAAAGCATAGAGAATGTTAACTAGCCAAGTTGATCTAATTGTTTCTCCTATTGTTTTGGCAGCTATTGTTACAGCTTGTCTACCTTGTATCACATATGGTCAGATAGCAGAGATATTAGATGGTGGAGATATGAGTAAGACCTTTTACTCCCTCTACTTTCATATGTACCTTCTTTCGCTTGCTGACAGAAATGGAAAGGAAGGGATAATACTAAGAAACAGATGTTAAGCAATGTATGCTTTTAACCAATGTTCGAAAAATCGCTAGGCGCTAGTAGGGCGGAAAGGGCCGCCTAGGGTGCCTAGGCGGGGATGCCGACTAGTCGGTTGCCTAATCTAGGCGTTGGACCATTGCCTAGCACCTAGGCGGAGACTAGTCGGCCTAGGCGGCCTACTTTTAGAACACTGCTTTTATCCCTATGTGTTTGTCCAGTGGGAGCATAGCAGCAGGTGAGGGGCTTACTCCCCAAGCTTGCAAGTTCAATTCCCACCACTAGCGGAAACCCTTTGGGCCACTAGAGGTTTGCCCGATATTAAAACCCTCAGAGCCACAAAACTATTCGTGGTGTGATTAAGACCTCTTTTCTCCCTTTAGTTTCTAATCTAATGGATAATATATCTTGGTTGCAGCTTGTCCTCTGGGGACATTCATTTACATGTTGATGATGCCTCCCTTGTGCTCTCAGTGGATTATGGGCTCTAAGTATAGAACAAAGCTGAGGAAGAAATATGGTTTGGTTGAAGCACCTTATGAAGATACCATCTCTCACATCTTCTGCCCATGTTGTTCCCTTTGTCAGGAGTTCAGAGAGCTCAAGAACAGAGGATTTGATCCTACTTTGGGTAAAACAACCTTATCCTTCTTCCAATTCATTCTGCCAATATAACTCTCACAAATATACTTGCCGCTTACAATTTACAAAGTACAAACTCATCTAGATTTACACCTTGTGATGTTTTAAACAATTTAAAATTTTTTGACTAATAAAACTAATTGAAATCTCGAAAACAATATCCATATTGCATATAAAAATATTATAAATTAAATAATATAGATAAATATTTAGAGCTCCGTAATAGTGAAAGTGGACTAACAATGTGTTATTCTTTTTTTTTTTTTACCACAGAGTGCATGTCACTGCAACCGTCCAAAAGTATTTTTAATAGTTCAAATTTGCTGATACCAATAAGAATCTTTCACAAATCTGGACCATCGGCTGTTGAGATGGAAGACCGAGATGCGACTCTTTTCTACAATGGAAACATAGATTGCAGAGAAACTTTGGAACAACTCAGAAAAACAAACGAACATGCATGTGTGTATGTTTGGTTGTTTGGAGTTGGACAAATATTCCCATTTTGATAACCCCAGCGGTTTGACCTAATGGTGAAGTTTAAGTTGGGGACTTAGGGTTTGCTTCCTCCTAAGGTCTCATATTCGAAACCTCTCAGGTGATATCAACTCTTTTGGAGCTAATTCATACAAAGCCTAGTTCTGACTTTGAATGGGGCCCCCGCTAGTGAATGGTGGAATTAGACTTACAAGACTAGTCGGGATGCGTGCAAGCTAACTCGGACACCTGATTATACAAAATAAATATTCCCATTTAGATTCCTAGTTTTTGTGTGCAGTTTTTGGATGTGGGATTTATGGAGCTAATAAGGAAACCACAGACTTGAATTTATGAACGGAACTTTTTCCTTTTTCCTCCACAAATCCTTCATTAAATCCAAGACTCAAACGGAGAATTAACATGTTTTATGGGAAGTGTTTTACCATTTTTTAAAAATTACTTGTAGGATGGAATGGAGTCCTAGCTCAACAAAAGGGTGGAAAATATCAAGAGCAAGAATTCCAGAGTCCTCCTTCGAATCAGAGAATGTCCAAGTGAAAGATGCCCATTTCTCGTTTAAAAATCTTATTCTGTGATTACACTGGTTCCGTCATCCGTGTTTGTGTTTGTGTTCAATGCTTGGTGTCTGAAAATCAATTACAGGAAATGTATGAATGTTGTCTTCAATCTCTCTGCATTGTAAGGATGTGTTACTTGAAGTTTTTTACTTCTCTCTCTCATTAATTCGATGACCAATATGGGGTGTTTGTGGGGGTGATGAGATTCTAAAAGCTCACAACATGCATACACAATCACATGTATCATACGTAGGTCCAGTGGTTGAAGCTTGAGACATAGGAGTTTACTCTCTCTCTCTTAAGCTTGAGACACGGGGCACCAAATAGTGGATGGTGGGATTGATCTCCAAGGATTAGTTACGGTGCGGGTAAACAGGTTCGGCCACCTAGACAGGGGCGGAAGCATAGAGAGACTGAGGTGGGGTGGAAAAAAAGGTTTTAAAAAAATTATACTCCATGTAAAATTATAGCTCAATAAATTTTAGCCCATTTAATTTTTTTGTGTGTAGCCTAACTCATTCTAAATGAACACCCACATAGTACAAGTTTGGATTAGCTTATGGTAGATTAGTATCTTGATTCCGCCCTTGCACCTAGATATTAAAAAAAATATACCTACGTCTAGTGGTAAAAGAATTTTAATTTGTGGAGAAGAAGTTTATGGAGTAATTATTACAAAAGACTATTTCAGAGACTCCTTGTTTTCCGTCCCTACTTGGCCACATAGTTTGCGCCGCCCTCCTCGTAGACGCCGCCGGATTGACCCCGAAGGACCAACTCATTCTCCTTGTGTTTCATCAAACAAGAAAATGTTTTTCCAGAAGTCTAGGAACACACCTTAAAGCCGGACACGGTTATGTTCAGAATTGTGCTGCTAGCATTGCTGACGGAGAGAAATGCACATTCAAAATGGTTGGTGCAACCTGCAGGTTGGGTTGGGTTGGGTTGAGTTGGTTTAGTGGTTTAGCGGATTTTTTGCACACCCTACTTTACATAATGGTAAAACAAGTGGTTAATATCACCTCTAAAAATATTTCTGAGCAGCTTCCAATTATGGAGTACTATATTTTGAAAAACAAAATTACGCTATTGACATCTCAACCTAATTATTTTGAAAATCTAATAGAAAAAATTATTGACAATGGGCAAGTCAATAAAGTTCCAATCATTTTTGGAAATTCCAAGCAATCAAATGAAAATCGTATTCTTCTTCATTTCATGTCATTTACATAGTATTAGAGACATAGACATCAAAGACAGATCCAAACATCTATATCTATGTCTCTGTCTATAGCTATATCTATATCTATATCTATATCTATACTATTATAGGGATTGGGAGGTCTCTAGTGAGCTTACATCCCCAACAATAAAAATACAAATCCTTCCTAAAAAGATTGGTGAACAGTGTTTTACTTACTCATATCTCTTTTAAGACTTCAACATTCTTCTCTATTACTCTCTCTATACCAATTAAATAATATAAACTAATACATATAATCTATTTTATACACATAAAGAGGAGAGATAAAGAAAAATGAAAAGGGATTAAAAAATGGATAGGGAGTGAATAGTAGCTCCCTAAACAGGGGTGTATAGGGAGCTACTGTTCATTAGAGTATTTTAGGGAGGGGTTTAAGTAGTCTCTTGGGGCTTGGTTTTGGGGTTTGGCTCCCTAAAATAGGGATAGGGAGGGGTTTTGTGCAGTCTGTTGCACTTGCCCTTACTCACTATACTTCTATAGTGAGCAATCACAGTCGTTCGTTCGGCAATCAATGGTCCGGATTATCTTACATAAAAAATAAGTGTCTTATCGGAACCGTTGATTACCGAACGGATGGTCGTGATTGCTCACTAAAGGGTTGTAGTGAGCTTACGAAAGCCGCAGTTTATTGCTATTTTGCCCTCCCCTCTTTCAGGTTATTACCAAATTACCTCATTGCTTCAATTCCTCACAACCCCCTATTGATTTTAAAATTTGCCCAACCAACTCTAATCGAATCGGGCCAAGGTTGCCCTGATAAGTCATCTTACTTATTTTTGTATTTATTAATTCAAATAAACTAAGTATGGATAATATTTTCTATTTTTTCGCTTGGTCTCGTCAAGAGAAACCAATGATATACAAAAAGTAGATGAAAAACTTAGAAATGCAAAAAAAAAAAAAACAAATCAAATAAGGATGGAAAAATAAGTCAAAGTGGCTTATTAGGCCAAACCTATCCAGTGACTCTAGATATTAAGGATAATGGACAAATATAATATCGCGAGACCAAACCTATCCTTAGTATCTAGGAATAACTATTCAGTGTCTTGGGGCTCCTATCCATCACCCATCGCGAGAGCCCAACGTTAGAATAGAGATGCCACGTGAGCATTATATAATAGTAGAGGCCAAAAAGAATTAGTGATGATGTAGAAAATTGGGAACTATGACAAATATAATAAACGCCAATTAACTAGAGATATGACTGTGAGAATTCACTTTATTAATAAAAAAATGATATTCAACAAAACGAGATATGAGAGTCTCATTGAAACCAAAATTACTAAAATAGTCCATTGTACTCGGTACTGAGAAAAGAAATTGATAATAAAAACGATTCCAATTGTCAATGAACAATATTAAAAATACCAAAAATATTATAGTATCTTGATTTCATGGGAGGTAGATATACTATGTGAGAACTAGTATGTAAACGTATAAAAGGTGACGAAAATTAGATAATGAAGCAAAATTGGAGACTTCAATGTATAGGTAAGGCCATGGCTTACAAAAAACGGAATATGAAAATATGATAAAGGCCACTGATAATGTAATGTATCTGAATCTACATAGTGTATATATGTCAGCACGAGAAGAGAAGATTTCAAGAGATATTCAATAGGAAAAATGAAATAAATAAATAAATTATTAAGCAATGAATCAATTTATACGTGATTCAGCGACATATGATGGTAATTAATTGGCGAGGTTAACGATTTTCATGTACAAAGATACTGTAATACATATCAAAATAATACCTATCTTTGGAGACTTTTTGGTATAACCTTTTTTTTGTTGTTTTCTCTTTATTTTTACCCGACTTGGGTCAAGTTTTTACATCACATCGTTCGTCTCGACGAGAAGAATTGAAAATGTATAAAAGCATAGATAAAAGTTTTTAAAAAATTGGAATAAGACGGCAAACAAGACCCAAAAAGACATTCTGTATGGAAAAAGAATGGCTTTTTGATATTTTTCGTCATCTTATATGAACCTTTTTTTTAATTTTAGTGTACGTTTTTTCACTTTACCAATTCTTCTCATCGGGACGAATGATGTAATGTAAAGTTTATACCCAGTTTAATTAAAATAATTTTAAAAAGTGTCGCTCTATTGACAGCCTGCTTGGCTAACAATAAAATAAGAAGAAGACAAAAAAAATACACACTCCAGTGTATTTTTTCTCTTTTCTTTAAACTTTTGCATAATCATATACACTTTTCACACGTGTTAACGACCCAGTAGGCTGATTTTAGAATTTTCATTCAAAAAAACTGTGGCAAAGAAATCTCAAATAAGTCCAAGATGCATAACGGTGTTTTGGCCTAAATAATTCCTTTGGATTTTATTTTTTGTTCTCATTCAAAAAAGTTTTCCACTTGTAAGTTTTTCTTATTTTTAAATTATAATCAAAATCTATAAAAAAAATCTACTAAAAAATTGACCCAAAACTATGATTAATGGACAAAAAAAAATACTCCCTCCGTCCTCAAATTTAGGTCCTTTTTGAAAGTTCGTGTCATTTTTCAATTGATTATATCTCGTAATTTATATTGTTTTACATGATTTTGAAAACATTGTCTTATAGAACTAATTGAGATCTATCAAACAAGATCCATATTGAATATAAAATTCATAACCGATTTAAAGTTATAAGGGTTTTTTTTTTTCGGTTAGAATAGAACGGAGGGAGTAGTCCTACTGTTAACCCTCCTGTAAATAAGAACAGAGTGGAATTGTGGAAAGCCGCTCAAACGCCTCTCTCCCTCTCCTTCTCTTTCCCACCGTTCGTACTCCCTCTCTCCTGCGATTCCTGCGATAATCGATTCGGCAAGAAACCCACCTAACCTTCTCTGACATGAATGAATTCAGTGAACTGCACAATCCACCTAACTCGTGGTCGCCATAAATCGACACTACCAATTCTCTAACCAAACACCGATAAATGAGGCGGCCATTTATTAAACCCATCAACATCCACCTCCGTCCTACTCTCTACTACACTTGTCGAATCTTCTCTCCTCAACGAGACCCCTCCTCCGCCTTCTCAGCAGCTCTCTCTCTCTTCTGCCCTACCTTTTTCCTCTCTCGTCTATTTTCCTGTAAGTTTTCTTCACCCCATTTTTTATCTTCAAATTGTCTGCATACACATGTACGTATATGCAATTATTTGTTTTTGAAATTCATTTTCCTGATTGGCTCAGGTTTTTTTGAATTGATTCATAGGATGTGTTATCTACTACTATCACTATGTGAATTACCGAGTTTGGGCTGCCTGGGGGGTGCTGAATTTGATTTGATTTGAAACTTCTATCAATACTAAAATGAATTGGCGGAGCCCCCAATTCTAATTTTCTAAAAAAATTTCTTTTTTTTTTTTAAAATTGAGAGAGAGGGAGAACATGGGGAGGGGGTTGGGAATTTTGAGAGAGAGATTCCCGGGAATTGGGTAGCGGGAAGTTGTAATATGTATTTTTCAACAAGAAAATAGAAAATTTGTTTTTATTTTTTTCAATTTTGATTAAATAGAGATAACTCGCACTTCAAAATTGTAATTCATAAGAACAGATATTTCTTTCCAGGGACAGAACTAGACATGAACAACGCTAGTTCTGTAGAATTCAGTGTTAATACTCGGGATAGAATTGTGAGGCTGCTTTTCTGTGTAGAATGCAACCTCAAGTTGCTTTCAAATGTCATTTCAAAGAAGTCGATTTTCACATTAGGGTTAGCAAATATTATAATTCCGATTTCTAAACCGGTTGAGTCTCAACCAAGTATATGAAAATTATAACGAGAATGGTTAGAATTGCGATTGAGCAAAATGGAGCTATTTAGTTTCCATGTGAATAGGTGATGTCAATGCTTACCATTACGGTGATGTTGTAAGACTTTCTGTGGGGATAGAGTTTCAAAGTTTATTGTATGTTTCCTTCAAATGAAAAATATTACAGGCTCAATTTTGGTGTTTTTTTAGTTCGATTATAAATTAACAGGCCTAAGGAGCCAGTTGTGATTGGAAGTACAATTTTTAAGACCATGGAGATATCCAATTGGAAAAACTTCGGTTGTCATCTTTGCCTTTTTTTGTGTGTGTGTGTGTGTGTGTGTGTCTTTTCAACAGCTTTGGATCACAAAACATTCATGGAAGTGGTCAAAGCAGTCGCTAGACAGGGTTCTGCATCTTGTGAAAGGATTGCTATAAGGGCTGATCAGAAGAGCTATACATATTCTCAACTGATCTCATCTGCTTGGAGGATATCGAGGCTGTTATGTAGCGCCAACTTAAAAACTGTGAGTTTAATGAGTTATTTTCGGATGGATGAAAAACTGCATGTCCTGTTTATATGCTTGTAATCCGCGTACAAGTTAGTGAAGTAATGTTCGAAATCTTATAGAGTTTCCATGATATTCGGTGGTGAGGGAGATGATGCTGAATGGAACCGTAACTAGTTTCTGTTTTTTTTTTTATCGAAATAACTAGTTTCTGTTGTTCACTGAATAATTATATACTTTCTAAACGTGATTCTCTCTCTCTCTCTCTCTCTCCATTTTGCTGAGATTTATGTGGACTACCCTTTTCTGACTCAGACAAATGATGGTAGCAAAATGATTTCTTTCTGTAGGTTGATGGCATCAAAGAGAAAGACCATCTCGATGGAGCTCGAATAGGAATTGTGGCAAAACCTTCAGTTGAGTTTGTGGCTGGAATGCTAGGAACTTGGTTTAGTGGAGGTGTTGCAGTTCCACTTGCTCTCAGCTACCCCGAAGCTGAGCTCTTGCATGTGATGAATGACTCGGTTTGCCTTCTATTTTCATCTCCCTTTCTTAGTTTCTTCTTCATCTGAGGATTGTTCTTTCGTAGAATTTAACAAAACCCATTTAAGTTGTTTCTCACATTTGTGTTTGAAATGGATAAAATGGATAAGAGGCATTATGAATCCTTTAGTGTTCTCTTCTCTCTATGATTGAGAAGTTAACCTCTTGTGTGTCTGCTCTTGTTCTTCAAACTTTGCTCCTTACTATTTCATTATGAAACTTGATTAGGGATGAATGTGGACATTTTCTGAACTAATGTTATAGAGCAATTAAAAAAAAATGACATGTGTTGAAGTAGTGCTGCTCTATTGCAGCCTTCAACATTTTAATGCTGTGAACTCTTATGTCAATTCATTTTTAGGATGTCTCCATGATTTTAAGCACTGAAGATCACTCCGAGCTTATGAAAAATGTTGCAGCTAAAAGTTCTGCTCAATTTTCACTTATTCCTCCTGTACCTGAATCTGCAGAAAGTGACGTGGGTAAAAGTTTGGAGGGGGTTGACAATTCATACAAACAAGGTGGCTCACCTGAAGGCTCTATATGCTTCTACCTTGTGGTTGGGCTTCATGGAAATTGACATAGTTCGCCTTATACTTTTTTGTTTTATGCAGGAGAGGACCCTGCACTAATTATATACACTAGTGGTACTACGGGTAAACCTAAAGGAGTTGTTCACACCCACCAGGGCATCTTAGCGCAGGTACTTGCCTTAACACCATGGCCATCGAACTTTCAAAATCTAGATTTCGTTGGGTTCTCTGATGATATTTTTCCTGAAGAACATGTCTATTGTCCTTGTTTATGTTGTTCATCATAATCTGGTCAAATTGTTCAAATTGAAGCTAATCACCCATAAATTTTGTAACCTCTTTCCCTTGTGAATTTTACTTAAGCTTTTAACCATGCGTTAATATTGACACTAATTTTTTATGTGTTTTGGCTCTCTGTCAGGCCCAAATGTTGGTGGATGCTTGGGAGTATACATCCGAAGATCAATTTCTGCACTGTCTTCCATTGCATCATATCCACCAATGTCATTTATTCCTACTATGAATAATTGTTTTTGAGAATTGTACTGGAATTTCTCACGCATAATTTTTTTGACGTTTATTCAGTTTATGATCTGTTATTTTTTAAACCTTTTATGTAACAAATCCTTGTCTCTTTATCCTTAACTTGTTCTCTATACATGTTCATGGGCTTTTCAATGCTTTGCTTGCCCCTCTTTACGCAGGTGCAGCGGTAATCTATTACTTCCCCTTCATAAATCTTCATACTCCTTTTCTCGCGCATTTCATTGTCTGCCTTTTAGCTTTGGTTTAGGTTTTATTCTGTTCAAAGACTCCTTGTTCTCAAATATTTCGTTTATTCTTGAAGGTTGATTTCATTCCAAAATTCAGCGTGAGAGGAATTTGGCAGAGATGGCGTGAATCATATCCAAAAGATGGGAATAAGGGAGAAGGTGCTATCACTGTGTTTACGGGAGTAAGTCTCAAGTGTTTTATCAATGAATTAGATTTTTATGGTCTGTGTTGAACATGATTCCAGGTTCAAATTTTTTTTTCCCCTGCATCCTGTGGTTCTTGAACACTTACAGAAGTGGATCCTTTTTATTACAGTGCTATAACCTACTTATTAGTTTTTATAATGTGATTTTCTTGAATGCTTTTGGAATATTTAGGTTCCAACAATGTATACTCGATTGATACAAGGTTATGAAGCAATGGATCCAGAGTTACAACAGGCTTCTGCTTCAGCTGCAAGCAAGTTGCGCCTTATGGTAATTAGCTTTTATCTCGTTAACAAGAAATGACTAAAATGGAGTTGGCGTCCAGGTTTTGATTTTCTTGTATGAGCTGGAATTTTTTTGGTACTCCTGATTTTGTGATATAAATGCATACCTCCTGTATCATTTTAGCAAAGCATGGTAGCTCATGCATTGCTTTATACTGTTCCTTACTTGGATTCTCTTGTTTTCCATATACCTGAATAGAATGAGGAATGCTTAAACAGTGGTCTAATTTCTTTACCTGGTTCCAGATGTGTGGCTCCTCTGCGCTTCCTTATCCTGTCATGCAACAGTGGGAAACCATAACTGGGCATCGCCTCTTAGAACGATATGGTATGACTGAGGTGCGTACTAGCTGTCTACATGAAGCACCTTTTGGAGGCTAGTCTTTTACAGAATGCCATTTAATCTTATTCATGCTGCGACATTCTGACTGTTATGAAATTGTTGATATTTGTAGTTTGTCATGGCTCTTTCTAATCCATTGAATGGCCTAAGGAAAGGAGGCACCGTTGGGAAACCATTTCCGGGTGTGCAGGTTGGTGGGGTTCATACTTGAGAATCGATATTTGAAATAGCTTCACTATAGATCGGCCTATGCTGATCATGCGTGATGCCATAAATGTCGGTGATATTCGTCAAAAAAAATTCTCAAAGAAGAATTTAACTGAAATGATAGTTAGGGGAGCTTATGAGTAGCATTTATTTGGTTGTACAGGCAAAGATACTTCCAGATGATGTGAGTGGTGATGACACAACAGGGGTGGGCGAGCTATGCATTAAAAGCCCTTCATTGTTTAAGGAATATTGGAAACTTCCAGAGGTACTTGCATCATTGCACTGTATATCTCTATTGCTAGCTTCTAGTCTCTCTCTATCTCTCTCTCTCTCTCTCTCTCTCCCTCCCCGCAGAGTGCTTTATTATATGTTTTGTACTCATTGCATTTATACCACTTATCCGAATGATTTTTTTTGCCTAAGAGCACAATCCTGTAACTTTTTTTTTTCTCTTCCATGGAGTTTCTGGATGAATAGCCAAAATTCAAAATCATGTGTCATCACAACGTTTGAGAAAAAGATGCCACGTTGCACCAAGGATTCTATTACTTGTTCCCTATGGAAGCCATAGGTATTCATTCTTCAATAGTGTTTTATTCAATCTTCGAGAGTGTTAAAGCATCCAACTCAAAACCAATTGGCAACTAGTGGAGAGGCCACCCAGGCTCATATACTAGTTTTGGAGGTTATAATTAAGTAATTAACCAATGTTGGACAAGTTCTAACACTCCCTGCATGTGCAACCCCTGACCCGCACGTAGGAAGTAAACAAAGTATATGTGTTAAGACCACAATGAAACAATGTGTGCTTAAGGGACAAACAACAGGGCAATCAATTGAGAGAGTCTTGTCCAAAATTCTCCGAAAGCCTAGCTCCAACACAAAATCAATTGGCAACGAGTGGGGAAGCCGCCTAGGCTCGTATACTAGTTTTTGAGGTTACAATTGACCAATGTGGGAGAAGCTCTAATAGAGAGTAACATATACATTGTGTTCCTGAAGATTGTAATGCCTTTATGTTACCCTTGGTAGAAACTGTAACTGTTCTGTCTCACATAATGTCTCCATTTCAAATTTGCACCTTGAAACTTTTTCTTTGAGATTGTCGTTCATGAAGTGTGATTATTTCACAAATTAAAGTGGAATGACCTGAATGTATGGTTATGGATTTGCGCGCTCAAACCCACAGACGAACACACACAATCGAAGAACAAACCAAGAACAAAAATCAAACACAAGCAAGAAAGAACAAGACACAAAGATTTTACGTGGTTCTGACTTAAGCTGATTGCTTAATCGTACTCCACGGGGTGCTGGGGTGTTTCACTATGATAAAAGTATAAGAGAGTTACAAGTTGGAGTGCCCTAACTATAGCTTATAGTTACTAGAGAAAGCCCCACAAAAAGCCTAATTCTGCTGAAAAACACGCCTCCTCGCCTTAGGGGTGCACAAGAAAACCGATATAACCACTAAACCGATCCGATCCGGACCGAACCGTTCTATTTGGTTAGGTTATGCGGTTTATTGGTCTGGTTATGGTTCTAAAAAAATAAGAACCGGTAATTATGGTTCGGTTACTTGTTCTTAATTTAAGAACCACGGTTAGAATCGAACCAAACTGTATAATATTAACATGTTTGTACATGTACATAATTATGTATCCTGATTTGGCAAGTTAATATTTTTCCCCATTAAAATATTCTTTTATGTTTATTTAGAGTAAAAATTTATTTTGTTAGGAAGTCGTTAATATATTACTATAACTATTTGATCATACTAATACCTTATTTTCAATTTTAATTCCCTAGTAAGACATACTGTTGAATTTATTTTCTCATTTTTAGACTATTTCATTCTTTATTTAAGCTACTTTATTCGTTGTTTTCATCAATTCTAGGAATTATTTTATTGATAGTAGATTGTCGAGTACTTTGTGTATAATATAATGTGGATCATATTTGGTTTCAAATCTGATAATTATTTTATGAGTTGTTTGGTGCTTGAAGTACTAAATAATATTTTGAGTTCATGTGTTGTAAAAAAGTATTCCAATGCTAATTGGGTAGAACCGGAACCTAACCAAAACCGGGCCAGTCTTGCGGTTTGGATCTGGTTAGGTTGCACACGTATATTAGTTAGGTTTTGGTTCTTAATTTTCTAGAACCGGTCAGAATGGTCCGATTATTGGATTTCTAGGGAACCGGTCCAATTCGGACCGTGTGCACCCCTACCTCGCGTGCCAGATGGTCAGGACGAAAACCCGATTTGGTCCGGACCAACAAATCAGAACTTAAGGCTTCCTGTTTTTCTCTGCGACGGTCCGGACCAAATTCCCACGGTTCGGACCAAAATTGCTGAAAGTAAATATGACTTCACTTCTCAACATGTATTGTTCCTTTTCTATGTCATCTTTGTGTTCTTTTGATCTTAGCATCTCTCATGAATCATGATTCTGTGACCTCATGGAGGGATATAATTTTTTTATTTTATTTTTTATCTCAGTTTCTCATTCTGGAATATGCAATCACTTGTAGGTAACAAAGGAATCATTCATTGATGGGGGTTTTTTCAAAACGGGAGATGCTGTTAAACTGGATGAAGATGGATACTACGTCATTTTGGGACGTAAGCATTCTTAGATTTCCATGTACTTACAAGTAGCCTTTTTGCCAAAGGGACCTAACTTGACGAGGTTGCCGTATAACTTTTGACGTGGATGGAATAATGGGTGGTTTGATTTCTAAGTTTTTGATGCCCGCATTTATTTATACTGGCAGTAGGTAGATACTTTGCCCTGAAGTTATTTGAAGTAAATAACTTTTGCATCATAGGGATCAATTGCAGTTCCTCATCTAATTGCCTCTTGAACTATGGGATGTACTATTTATTTAGATCTTCCCCGAATCAGTCATACTGAAAAAGGTGCAGAACTTATAGTTGATTTGTGTGACACCTGTTTTGATGTGCTTTGAGTCCTCGTATGATACCATGGAACAGTGTCCATCAATTTGGTGCATGATCACTTGCGTACTTGTTTTTATGTGCTCATTATTGAGATGCTCTGGACCATGAATGAAGGAAGCATGGTAATGAGCACATAAATTAATTTGGGTCTCTAGGCCTGCCCTCCCTGATGCCTTTCGGCTTTGATTTGAGGGTATGGTTCTGCAGCAAAATGTCCCTGTAGCTCCTCGGTTCTTAGAGGTTTAGGGGGCCACTTTTTCAGTGGTACTCTGAGAGCAGCCACTTTATGCATATTGCCAAAGGTTAGGTCTGTCTCCAATCGTCCCCCGCCCATACCCCCAATGATTGGGGACTAGATGGGTTCTGTTATTGTTGTATCACTTGCGTACTTGTTTTCCTCAGAACACTGTTTGATCGTGACCTCCTTTTTTTTTTTCTAGTTTGATGGTTTTTAGTTGATTATGTCTATACCATTAGCATAGCATGGCACCAAATTTACTCTCTCTCTCCCTCTCTCTCTCTCCTCAGCTAGTCAGCTGGTTGTTTTCATTGAAGTTTTTTAATTGCCCAAATGTTACTCTTCAGGCACTAGTGCTGATATTATGAAGGTTGGTGGATATAAATTATCAGCCTTAGAAATTGAATCAGTTCTTCTAGAGGTAATTCTCGTCTTCCATCATTCAACTGTTTTACTTGAACACTGCCTAGAAACACCCTGTTCAAATTGAAACCATGTACAAGGTAAACGACGTCTGTTTATTGCACACAATATCCTTGTTCCTCAAAAGGCATAGCATTTTTAGGAACAAAGTGTTTGGATGGTAAATAAGAGAATAGTATTCGCCCGATCCCTTTTCCTGCAGCATCCAGCTGTATCGGAGTGTTGTGTTTTGGGATTACCAGACAACACCTACGGGGAGGCTGTAACTGCAATAATTGTGCCAGAGGCGGAGCTGAAGAAAAGTCGAGAGGAAGAGTTGAAGCCTGCTATCAGCTTGGAAGAACTTTGCACCTCGGCTAAGGAAAGACTTGCTCCATATAAGGTTAAACCACTCTAGCAATCTCTTCACTCTCCCTTGCCCTCGATAGTTCTGCTATTTCAGCATAATGTTTAAATGTTAATTACTCAAAAACTTCCTGTCTAGGCTCCTTATTGAATTAAAATTTTATTTTCAATTGCTTCATCGGAAATGGAGCTTCGACACTAGTTACTGACCAATCTTGTTATACCACTATTTTTTGCAGCTACCAACTCGATTGTTCTTGTGGGAGACGCTTCCTCGCAATGCTATGGGAAAGGTGAATCACTTCTGGCATTTCATTGTTCGTCATAGATACTCTTTTTTTTTTTTTTTTGATTGAAAGGCAATGTTTTTGTGCAAATGATCTTATCATGGTTTCGTATTTGTATTTCCAGGTGAATAAGAAAGAATTGAAGAAAAAACTAGCTGCTGAAGATTAATCAAATGATATGGCGACGATTTGATCCCGGAGAATGAACCAGTGTTCTTCTTTGTTTGCTAGTTTATCGTCGTTTTCGGGTGGCGGGATTAGCCTGATATGGCAGCCGGCAGGGGAGCTGAGAAGCACCAGAAGGATATAGGAATATATAAATATAGGCGATTAATGATTGAATTTTTGTGGACCAAAGTAAGGTTTGATTAACGAACCAGGCGATTCAGTTTCGACCCCGACTCTTTAAAAGTTTGATAGGAGAATTATTTAAATAAATCAAGTTTGACTATTTTTTTCAATTTGTTGTGTCTTCAAACTAAACTTCAATAAATTACTGCCACTTTGGCATGCGTAAAAAATTGTGTTGTGTTTTCAAATTAAACTTGAATAAATTACTGCTACTTTGGCATGCGTAAAAAATTTAAGTTAATCGACATCGACTCGTGATCAACTCAATTAAAGTGTATTTGTGTTGACTCTTAATTAAGAAATCTTTTTTAATTGTATCTTTAAAAATCGTTGAGATATCAAATCAAGTTTAAACAATTTAATGCTGGTCGCCAAACATACCTCTCTAAAGTCTGATAAAATATGTGAATTTATCTTTTAGGAAAAAAAAAAGAAAATAAAAATCTGTATTTTTTCTTTGTTTAATAGACAAACAAATAAACGGACTTGGGACCGTGACCCAAGTCACTGCACACCCGTGTCCCGTGACTCATTTGGGGACACTCGATAATTTTCATTTGGGATCGGAATTGTTCATTTTTTCAGGAATGTTGAGCGCGTTGTGGGTACAAAAAATTATGATCATCGGAGATTGGTAGACACATAATTGAGATAAATTTATCTTACAGTTTATTCTCTAAATATTATTTGCCATCCATTTTCGTCGAGTTTTTTTTTTTACAAAATAGAGAAGATTATAAGTATTAATAAACTCCGCACTTGTACAACGGAGTTCATTACAAATATTTTGGAGAAAGCCAAACTAATCATCTAAATATAAAACGAAAAACACACAAGGCAATCGATGTCTTTCACCTGAACCCATACATAGCTTGACGCGAACAACGGCACTCCCTATCTGCCTTAGGCTCTCAAAAGAGATAAAGTGCTAGTCAAAGATACTCCCTCCGTCCCATTTTATTTGCTCACTACGATTATGCGTATCTTTTTTGAACTTTTGTAGTTTTTAATCTATAATGTATTTTATATGCAATATGGATCTTATTTAATAGATCTCAATTCATTATATTAGACAAAATTTTAAAAAACTTTAAAAACATTATAAATAAAAAGATATAAACGTTTAAAAATGACACGGATATTTGTAGTGAGCAAACAAATTGGGACAGAGAGAGTAAAAGACAACTAATACCCAGACGATCAGATGGACTCCAATCAAGTATGAATGCACCCATGAACTTCCACAAACTACAGATCTCCCGAGCCACCTCGAGTTGTTTCGCCAAAGATATCATGTAGAATTAGATCACTATTGTCACGGATGTCGTTGGGAAGGAACTACGTTTGAAAGAACTTGAGATCTGTAGACGAAAAATCGTAGAATGACGAAACTAATTACTCCGACAAAAGTGAGAGACAAAACTCTCTTAAATCAAATGACAAGTCGTTGATTCAGAGACAAAACTCATTCAGATCAGACGACAAATCGTTAACTTGGAGAGACCGGGGGGAACGAAAATAATACCATGGCCTTCCCCTCCCGCAGCCGTACAAAGGTAGTGAAATCCTAGGGGGGAGGGGAAGGGAGAAGAATATCTTTGTGATTGTTAGGGCTTAGAGATGGATGCGAAAGTTTCAAAATAAAATCTCCGTATTTTTGTAAAGTAAATGATATCCAAACATATAACTAATCAATTTATTTGATTTTTCATTACAGTCCTAGGATCTCAAATCCTAGATACTCCTTAATAATAATAAAAGATGTAAAAGATCAATACGGGGGTGTTTCACTAACTTAGCTTTTTAATTTTTTATGTGAGAGATCAAAAAACGCATTGAATTCTTGTGATTTTTTATGTGATAAGGGAATGACCTAAAACTCGAAAAATACAATAAATTGATTTTTGACTTTTTGAGTTGGTGGAATGAAGCTAAGTACTCTCTCCGTCCATTTTTAATTGATCCATACGGGAATACGTGTAATTTCAAATCCCCTAAAAAATATATTTCTCTATATAATTTTTTAATTTTTTTATACCACATTAAAGTGCTCATTGAGTATTTTAATTTGGTACCAAAAAAAATTAAAAATATTATATGGAGGTATCTTTTTTAATGTCCATAAAAATACACGTTTCCCAAGCGGCTTAAAAAAGGGAGGACTGAGGGAGTAACAAACTTTAGTCAAACCACCAAGAGCACGAGTGAAAAAGCTGAACGCAGATCGGGCCAAGGAAGAAGCTATCGAGTCGGTGACCGGAAAATTCAAACAAGCCCAAATCTAATCGGAAATCTCACACAGGCTCTAATCCAATTGGAGGTTCATTCGCAGAACAGCAGACCGCAGGCTAAGTTCAATCGTCGCCGGTAATTTCGCCGACTGAGGTTCAGATCAGAGGGGTGTGTTTGGCGATTGCGCCTGACGTTGAAGAAGAGGAAAGATCAGATTGGTATGATTGAGCGCTAACCGTCTCCATCGAAGAAAAACAAGGTGTGAATGTTAGTATTGAAACGGAAAAAGCGTACTCCTCTCTGTGCCGAATTCATTTATCTTTTTCTGCACTCCTATCATTTTAACATGTTCATAAATTCAGGGTTGTATGTGATCTAAAAAATTTATTAAATAGAACTAGGTCTGTCAAATAAGATTAATAATGTATATAGAAAGTAAGTATTATGAGTTGAACAATATACTAAAATTTTCATCTGGTTGAAATAGAGCCCTGGACAAACAAATTGAGACTGAAGTAGCAGGATACAGGGTAGCAAAGAAATTGTGTAAGAGATATCTTATGGATTTATATGAAAGATTAAACGTCATTTCTATCTAGTGAAGATAAAATCCACATTCGCCGAGCAAAAAAAAAAAAAAAATGAAGATAATAAAATGCACATAAAGTTGTACCATTGCAAAGATACAAATCAAATCAATGGTTATTGTGTAAGTATTAATGAACTAACTTAATTGTAACTTTGAATTCTGTGGCCAAGTTTTAAACACTACAGTTGAACATCCCAAGTCCTAACGTGTCTATCACGTGTCTCAAGAGTGTCCCCACTTGCCCTAGGGTGTCCACAACGTGTCTTAGTGAAACAAATGTAATAAAAAAATTTAGGCAAGTATTTAGGCATGTTTAACATTTGTCCTAAAAGTGTCGTGTTTGTACCCGATACGTGTCAGACATGGATATGTGAGGCCGCTTTAGGATGGAATACACGTATCGTCTCGTATTGTACTATTTCTGTTCACAAGTGATAAAATAGGAGTCATATAGTTTTCTAAGAGCATCTCTGGCCCTTACTGAAACCCTTATATAGATTAGAAGTCTGAGTAAACAACCCTTAAAAACTCTCTAGTCATGTAGCCTAACCCATACCAAATTGAAGTTTTACCATTTTCTTGACCCAAATAAAGGAGACCTAATTCTCATACCAAATTTACAACGGCTACATTTTTGTGGTGTCTCGTGGTTGTAGGCGTAGTGGTTGTTGGTGGTGGACTGGCATGGATCTGGTGACGGTTGTTGGCATGGATCCAACTCTCTCTTCCTCTCTATGTACGTATATGTAAACATTTGTATGTATGAGTTCTTCCTGGTATATATGGGAGCATGTGAGCCCTCCTCTGCAATTTGTGCAGCATACGGGCATAGCACCGCAACCGTCGGTGATCCGTGGTGGTCGCCGGTGTAGTGACAGGGAGGGGCGGTGTTTATATGAAAGGAAAATGTTTATGATGTTTTTTTATGTCCAATTTGAGTGAAACATGGGTTTGCAACCGGAATGAAACTGATGCGAATTGGATAGCGAACCGGTAGTTGGACCGTTTTGATTGCAAAGTAGCATAATGGTGGAGTTGGAACATCACAAGTCAAAGCATAGTTAGTCAAGTTGTTTTTAATGTCTTTTCAGTTTTCAAGGTTCATTAGTTTGTGTCTTTTACAATTCTAAGGTCAAGTAGTTTGCATGATGAGTCTTAGTAGTCCAATGGTTCTTTTCTAGTATTACTTGTATTGTTGGAGAGTCCAAAGGTCATGTGTTGGGAAGGCTATAGATTGTCTCTAGATTCATCCATTTGTTAGTATAAATAGGATTGTAAGTCCTTGGAATTATTGAGTTTTTTGGTGATAAATTAAATTGAGAGAGTTTTCTCTTTATTCTTCCAATTACTATGGTATTCTGCAGAATCAACGAAGTTATTGATGCCCTTAGTCCTGGTATTCTTAGTGAATCAACAGGTTTTAAGGAAGGATTTTGATCTCCGGGTATTCGTGCGCGAATCAACGGACTCAAACTCGTGTTTCTTCAAGCTTCCACTACATCAGAAACATATAAAACGATGCTTTGATCCATATATTAACTCAAATTTGAGTGAAAAAGAGGGTTAGGGCCAGAGTGATCTGACAAGACTGTCCATATCTTGACACGGATCATAGGGATGTAGTATTATTAATCTTGTTACTATCAATCTAACAGGACGAGATTACAATATAGGTTATATTTTCTTTCACTGTTTCAGTCAATGAAGGTGCCGTGTTTTCCCAACTTAGGGGGTCACGTGATGTTACTTACCTTACCTTAGCTCTGCTCCGCTGAATTCATTTGACGAGCCACCAGGCCCACCACCGACAAATGGTTGTTCTGTGACGGAAGGAAGAGAGAATGCAAGGTGATGAAGACAATCTGTACAAATCCCAAAAATGGCTAGAAGACATGTCAAATGGTTTAAGTCATGAGTTGGAAGCCCTAACTCTAGGCGGCATTCAGATCGAGGAGGTGAAGAGAGGTCTCATTCGCTGTAAATTTCTCATCCCAAAGTACCTCTCGGTAACAATCTCTTTCCCACTATTTCAGCTGCTTTATTGTAAATTTTATTTTTAATTAATGCGACACTCTCTTTATCTAATTCAATACTAGGAGTAATTTTCAAAACATATTCAGGACAAAGACGGAAATTGGCATGCTGGAGCATTAGCAGTCTTAATAGACGACGTCGCTGCTGCCGCCATATGCTCCATCGTTGGACACATCAAAGTGTCTGTTAATTTCAGCATCTCGTACTTTTCAACTGCCAAGATTCAGGTTTTTAACCTCTAATTCCATATTCCTCTATGTTTAACAGCATTTCCAAATGTTCAACTAGTTTATTATATTCAAATCTAATAAATCAAACCAAACGGAGCCTTAAGTCCCAATTAATTGGGGTCGGCTATATTCAAATCTACGGAGTAATAAAGAAGAAACAATTGAGTGTTACTACTTTCATCAACCAGGTATTAAGCTAACGGGAGCAAGAAAAAATTCTTCGATCAAAATCCGGCATTGACATGTTTTTTGTACCAAATGTTCAAGTGATAACATGAATAGTAGTACTAGTATTAAATATCTTTTGTCTTGCCATAGCCAACAAACTACATGTAACACCCCTTGTAGACAACTGGCCCAGTACCCTAATTTGATCCACAACCACACCACATGGCCCAAAATGCTTAAGCCCAAGGTACTAGTAGTAGCCCACAAGGTTTGTTATATACCCAAGATCATCCATGTAGACTTCCGATGTGGGACGGGGTGTTACACTACACACTACTAAAAAGCTCTGACAGTCCCTTTGGATTGATGATTTGGTAAGAAGAGAATGAAATGATTAGAGTTTCTCCCCAATTAAGTCATTTGGGTTGACTGATTTGGTGAGAAAGGGAGGGAAATGCACAGCAATAATAACTTTTTAATTGGCTCCTAAAAGGGGAGATTTGGTGCGAAAAGCAACCCTTTCCTCATTACACTTGTTCTCACTATCCAAATAGGCTGTACGAAGAGAGAAAGATAGGCCTGGGTTCGCACAGAAGATTAATTTGTCTTGCTTAGAAATAGTATGTAAAGAACTAACAATAGCTTCAGGTAGTGCGAGAGAGGGTTTACTCCAGTGTGCTTGTTTTGTTGGGAGATATAGCCATGGATATTTTTTGGAAATGAAGAGGAAAACGAGAAAATATAGTTTTCAAAGTGTATTGTGGGTACTTTCCAAACGATTTGTCGATGTTTTTAGAGTGCTCAATTTCGTTTGTTGGCATTAATTTGCCAAAAGATGTACTCTAACTGGATGTGAAAGTAGAGTTAGGGTTGGATATGGTCAAAGTCAGACCATGTGATGAAGTAAGTTTTGTTTTTTGTTTTTTTTTTTTCCAAACTGAAAATAGGAGTTCTGATCTGGTTCATCGACAAACTGATATGTTTGGTGCTGGTTTGTGCAATGGCAGGAAGAAGTGGAGATAGAGGGGGAGGTTGTTGGACATAAGGATATGCTCACGTTGGCTGTGGTGAGAATTAGAAAGAAAGACAGCGGAGAGATGGTTGCTTTTGCTAAGCAATGGATGTCTTCAACTCGCGGCTCTAGCAAGCTTTGACACCGCGATTCATATACCTTTCACCAAAGGAACTGAACCTTGTTCAGCTCTTTATAGGTAGTTTTCAATCGGGAATTTGCATGATCAAAATCGCTTATGTTCCTTTAATCGTTGATAGCATTGGTCACGCCAAAATTACCTTGATTGGATATTTTTGAATCAAATTTATTTTGGAAAAGAATTGCAGCATTCAATCAGAATTCTTTTTCTCTACACAGATGTCTTCCAAAAGTATGTGCTCAGATATCTTTGCAATATTTATTAGCCTCATTTGCAATATTTTCATCGAAGGAATATGCTGAAAACAGCCCTCATTTTGTCATATAAAAATTGCTTTGGTGACGTAATTTTCTACTCCCTCCGTCCCTTTTTAAGTGATCGATACGGGAATACGTGCAATTTCAAACCCCTAAAAAATATATTTCTCTATATAATTTTTTGATTTTTTTTATACCAAATTAAAGTGCTCATTGAGTACTTTAATTTAGTGCAAAAAAAAATTAAAAAACGTTCAACGAAAGTGCCTATTTTAACGTCCACAAAATACACGTTTTCCAAGTGGATCACTTAAAAAGGGACAGAGGGAGTAGTTATGAATGCCCATCAATCGTGTGAAAATATTGAAATTCTAGTTGATCCTGTTCCAGAGTCAAAGGCCAGTGGTTCAAATATTTTGGCAGAATCCTCCAAAAAGATATTGGAAGATCTGATAATCGAGTTTTTTTTTTTTTTAATAAGAACTTCCAACAAAATTCTTTAAAAAATAACAAATAAATAAATACCTGTATGCCATATAATCGAGTCTTACCATAGAAAGCTGACTATTCGCTTGTATAATTGTATTCGTCATGGTGGAGGGATAACGTTTGATCGTAAATGATACTCCAGTATATATAAAGATAATAGACCTTGATAATTGGAAGGAATTTTTTTTAAATATTAATGACCTTTTATTTAGATCAGTCATCTACTAATACCTAACTTTCAATAAATAAAATCAGTTACCAACCTTTCAATAGGTTTTCTAGTATTACGGGTGATATTAAATCATTATGGCTAGATCTCCATTGTCATTCATGAAAATAAAAAAAATTACTGACACGGGAAAACTAATAAAAAAAGGGTCTAAAATTAAACGGTTCAGTTTGCTTTGGGACTCCATTCGAATTTCGGTATGTGCAAAATTTCAGACAAAATCATGTCAAAAAATACTGGTTGACCCGATAATGGCTTTTTATTTTATTTTATTTTTTACGTTTGTTAGTTTTGCGTCAATTTTTTGGTGATTATACGTTCGTCTCGACGAGAGGAATCAGAATGTGGTAAAATTATGACTTATACCCAAATACCTAAATATATTTTTTGAAATATCTAAGTCAAGTCATAATTTTACCCAATTCCAATTTCTCTCGTCGAGACGAACCTATAATCACCAAAAATTTGAGTATCCACTCATTAAACATAGAGTGATGCTCAGAATTTCTGATCTGGATCCCCTACAGACAGATTACAATCCACGTTTTGGACTGGCCTCATTGAAGGAAAAAGTCCACATCTAGACCGTCTATTGGTATATTCAATAGTTTAGATTTGCTTATAAACTCTTACGGGAAAGAATACAAACTATTAATTGAAGCAAATAGACAATCTATATCATGACTGTCTTCTCCAAACTTATAACAGGTCCTATAATTCAACTTTATTCGAATATGTACTTATATTCATCACATTGGCTAACTTGGTGCAGTTGAGCCTCTCTATTTGAGCAGGTGAATATACTCGAACAAAAGATACTCAAATACACAACGATAATAGACCATGATAAATTACAATCATACTGAGTTTTGCTCCAAAATAGCAAGAGTAGTGAACTCATCAAGTGAACTTCATAATCCCCAACACAAAAACCACAGCAGGAGCAACCACAAAACAAGTACTCCTTCCTATTATTTCCCAGACACAACACCACCGTATCGTCATACCCAAAGGACAATAGTTGACGCAGCAACTAGAGAGCAGAGAGGATCTCATCAGCACCGGAAACAGTGAACTCTCCGCCTGATTCTATGTTTGCAACCTTCACTTTCAGATCATCAACCAATAGAGCAAACCTACGAGAGCGAGTTCCGAGTCCTTTCTCTGAAAGGTCAAGTTCAAGACCGAGAGCATGGGTATAGGTTGCTGAACCATCGGCAAGGAACTTAACATGTTTGTTCTCCGGATAAGTCTTCGCCCATGCCTTCATCACAAATGGGTCATTCACTGCGATTGAATATGCAACGATATTTGAGTCAGTAGTTAAAAAACAGGGTGGAAAGTGCAAGTTAATTAGTATATGCTTAAATGTCAGCTTCAAAATTGTTGCATATGATTTCAATTACTAATAGCCCATGGTATTCTGTGTGGATTCCGGAGAACAAATTGTTCCTCTATTTGTTCTTCTGTACCTTGTGTGAAGTGCATGGATTTTTTATCTACAGGATTGGAAGGTAATAACTTTGGATACAATTGCAAAGGTAAGCAAAGAGTTAAACAAAACGTCAAAATAAAAGTCTAGAACTACCGCTAAGACACAAGATTTCATCGACACCCTTTGACTTCAGCTCTTCTGCTTTCTCAACAAAACCAGGTACATGCTTCATGCTGCAACACAAAAGAAATAAAGATTCAGATTACATACCAGGTCCAAAATGAAGAATGTGAGATGGCCAGCAATATAATGAAACTTCTACTTTATTTACAGGCACAAAAGACAAGTACATCATATAAATATCCCAGATATCTTTAAAACACTGATTAAGATGCCTCCTGATTAAAGCAACATTAGATTCACAGGGTAAAGTTTAATTAAACCATAACACTTATCCTATACTACAAATTTTAACTATACCATTGCGAAGATATCTTTCAGGCTATCCCAACGGAGTACTACGTTGAGATACAAAAAGATACAAAGCTGCCTAAGACGTATTAGTCCATATTTAGAGGGCAATCCAAACCTACCTTAATACTTCATCATGTGTTATTAGTTATTGCCACTTTACAGAATTCAAACTATTTGGAGTCAAGGCTCTATAATGACCCATCTTCCTCCTCTCAATTCACTGATCAAAGCTGAGCAGCCCCAATTTACTCACCTACATATCCTTATGTACCTGTCTGTATTCAATCCATTCCCAGATTTTGGGACGGAGGGAGTAGTAACTAACTGTCAATTTCCCCAACCACGAACACTAGTCCACCATCTCTTTACCAGCAAAACATCACATGGATCTTAATAAAATTCAACATCATAAACATTCACATTCATTTCCTTTCATATTCTCAATCTACCACAGCACCATAAGGTCCATAACATCAGAAATCTACCAAAGGAAGCATAAATAACGTAATCAGAAATTCATCTAATAACACTGTTGCTTCGTCAAGAGAATCATTTCAAAAAAAAAAAAAAAAAGGTTCCTTATTCTCTTCCGACTGATTTACAGGCAATCAAAAGCAAAACGGAAAGATCGAGTAATAGAGATACTTGTATTCTAATAGCGCTTGTAATGAAATATATATTACGTACGAAGGGAAAGAGTATGTATACCTGCAGGTAGGGGTGAAGGCACCAGGGACGGCGAAAAGAACGACCTTTTTACCGGCGGCGAGGGAGTAAACGGATACGGTTTGGAGCTGGTCGGTCTCGTCGAAGTATGCCAGGTTTCCGTCAGGAATCACATCGCCGACTGCAATCGGAGCCATTTTCCGACGGTGGTTGATTTAGGTCAACCAAATAATAACACTCCAAATGCCGCTCGTTGGTGCGTAGTATGGAGAGTGGTGTGTATATGTGGTTTATATATAGAGTTGTTTCCTTTGCTGAATTTAATAGCGAGCGTGGAGTCCGCTGTGATGAGAGAAAATCCGGCAACTAAACCGGGTCCTATATTATTGGACGGGATTTGGGGGAGAGGCATGACTTGGTTAAAAAGCCGGCTTGGTTTGGTATTTTGAGAATAATTGATAGGCTTATTAATTTATTGCAATAGATGTTCAAATCTGACCCCGAATATTCCTGAGAATATAAATATTTCGAGAGATAAAAAAAAGGTTAATAATTTGAATCGGGAAGTAGAAATAGGATAGTAAACTCATGACTCTAGCAAAATGACAATATCTAGAATCGGGGTAGAAACAGGATAGTAAACCCATGACTCTAGAAAAAGTCTTTTGAATCATAGATGCCTTCCTTCTTATTCCCCGAATCCTCCTTGATCTTAGGAATTTGATGAGGTTCAACGGGGATCGCATAGGTAGCCATGACTCCTGGTATCTTCTCGATTTCATTCATCATATTGCTTATCACACCAACATACAACCCATCAGAAGTAACATCTGGCCCCCCAGAGCATCCAGAACCAGCTATTGTTCAAGTGATAGATGAGGCACGAAAGTTATGGTTTTCTCAATATCCAATGAATATTTGTTCTAAATAAAGGGAGAGCACCTTTTTGATGTGGATAAAATTTTGAGACTGGCTCATATTTTTACTGTACCCAACTTGCCGTTCAAAAAAAAAAAACTATCACAACACGTGTTTTCCCCAAACCTTGCCTTTCGGGAAAATGGAGGTTGTGGAATTATAGGGATAAAAGTCTGATACTAGTAAGGGGTTTTCCATTTTTGGGATCCACTGATCTTCTGTCCACTGCCCACTCGCCATCCTAAACCCTTCCTCATACAAGAAAATTCACAAAACACACACACACAGAGAGAGAGAGAGAGAGAGAGAGAGAGAGAGAGAGAGAGAGAGGAACCCTCATATAAGAAAGTTCACAAAACACAGGGAAAACAAGAGGAAAGAGAATAAAGAACTCCAAAAGATTACAAAACCACCCCATTCACGTTGTATGGCAATAATACTTTTCAAAAGCTTTGATTTCTCAGGTCCATACCTAGCAACAACAAGAGAAACGGTCATGTGAGCTCCATATCCTCCCTCCTTCTATTAGGCATTGCCTGGCAAAATCAAAATCTTAGTTTCAGTTACCAAATCTCAGCCTCATTCAGAATACGAATACAAAACCACTTCAAATAAATAAACATGGAGATTGAGAATCAGTTTTCCTTTGGACGGATCAAGTTCCCATTCGGGAGCCAAGTTTGTGAAAGGAGTAAGACGCCTAACAATGTGCAAGACTCATAGGCTTATGAAAATGATACTCAGGGGACTTTATTCTTTCAAGGGAATGCCCATCTGCGTGAAACTTGTGGGCTGTTCATTCATTCGTAATTCATGACAACATGCTTCTCAAAGAAAATGAAAAAAGAAAAATGCATTCACAGTAGGTACACACTCCAATTCTAAAGTGAGCGAAATCACATAAAACTTTGCACTGATATACTCACAGAATATTCTTATCCATTTGTGCTATTCAAATTTCACTTTCTCCTGAAGTGGTACACGGAATTTGTAATTAATGAGCGAGGAAAAAGAGAGACTTTCTGAAATTTAGAGATGACATCTAGCATTTTCTTGCGCAGGCAAATGGGAAAATATCTCACATTCACTAATCTTGACTTTATAAATCTTAACTTAATAAAGCAAAAATACTATTGATAAAAAACATCTACTCTTTAAAGAACATGTAGGTTTCTATACGTATCGATTAGACATACTTTCTACCGTTGAATTATTAAACGAATGGCAATATAAAGGGGATTTTCTTCCTGAATGCCAGTATGAATATCTGCAACATGAAGAGCCAATGAAAAAAAATCAACCTTTCAATCATATTCAGTAAAACCAGAAAAAATAATAAAAAAACTTCAAAAACTTACAAATAAACCCAAAACCCCTATGCAAAGTTGAGGAAATTAAATGAACAGGATTGACTAAAACCTTGGTAATCCATGTTTTGGCAGCCTAGGCGTCAATCTTGACTCAATCACGCCTCTGCTTTGGTGCTCAAAAGTAGACGTCTAAGAGAAACGCAACTTCCATTTCTAGCACATACCAAAATCACAGCATATACCCAATTCATCATTACAGATAGCAAAGGTGAATAAAAAAGATACTAATATGAAGGAAAAAAGACCACATTTGGACCGAGGAATAGATAAAGAAGCAACCATAGCTATCGGAATAGGCAGCTTAGCATAAATTGTGCATATCAAGATTATTCAGTAGAAGATTGGGTTCATTCCAAAACCATGAACATATGTCACTTGGGAGACTGTAACCATTGACAATTTGAGACCACTTTCGGCAATTGAACAGTCACCATTGATGATGGGTTTCTTTTATTCGTGTTTCTTTATGAACTGAAACACAAGCGAGCTTCAAATGATGCATGGAACTCTGGATAGCTGACATCCGACATCTCAGAACAATGGACACCTACAATCAAAAAGTGCTTTTAGAAATTATCCACCATGAATTGCCTTTTTTAAAATAACCAGAAGAAAACAAGGGCTGCCTAATGAGTACTACAATAGCATACCTTGGGTGGAAGTGAGCCTTCCACATCTTCTACACGATGTCGGAGCATAAAAGGCTCCAGAATTTGATGAAGTCGGTGGATAATGATAACCTTCTTCTCCATCTCAAGCCAGTCATCCTCCGTTTTATGCATGGGACCTTCCTTCTGAAAAGGTTGCGAGAACCAATCATGAAACGCTTTCCACTTATCAAAAAGTTCAGGAAGGAGTAGATTTAGAAGCGACTAGAGTTCTTTGAGATCATTCTGCAGAAAATGCAAATAAATCATTCCATGCTCGTTTCCAATTTGAAATTAATTAAATGGGAGAACAAAGGAGAAAAGAAAAGAATAGTGGACAGGATTTGTATTTTCTATATATGCTTCTTGTTCTTATCAAACTTCTGTATGCATTAAGCTATAGCTAGCAATATTTGTGTATTGCAGACCTTGCAGCACGTGTTATAATACACAGACCTTGCAGCACTTTTTATCTATGTTCATTTTGTTCATAGGTTCAAAGTAGGAGGCGGAAGATGCAAAAACTGGACCAAGATTTTCCAACGCATTTAGTCGAACACCTGGCGACATGATTGTTTGGAAACACGAATCTAACATCTATAGCAATTTCTTCTTGAACATTTAAACCGAAGCAACCAATGAAGATAGCGTGCTGAGAGCTGGAGTGTGCTGAGACATTCATCGTACAACGGCAGCGTGGTGGTGTTCGGCGGTGGCGGCGTTCGCCGGGCTTGGAGTTGGTGGTGGTGGCGTTGGCTGCGACTGAAGAAACAAACGGGGAAAGAAAATGCAGGATTTTAACCTCTGTTTGGAACTTGAGGAAAGTGAGGAAAAAGAAAGGAAAATTAAAATTTTTCCTTCCTCTTGTTTGGTTTGGAGAGAAAGAAGAGAGAAAATAAAAAATCTAAGTATTGTAAATAGTAAAATTTTCTCCCACTTTTCACTCACTTTCCTCTCATTTTATTTTCTCTTCTTTTCTCTTCCCTTCCACGTGTTCCAAACAGAGCCTTACTTTGTTTGAAACTTATGGAAAGTGAGAGAAGAGAAGAGAAAATACTTAAGAAAGAAAATGGGAGAAAATGAGGGAGAAAATTTTACTATTCTTATAACTCTATTTAGCCATTTTCTCTTCTCTTTTCTCTCCAACCAAACAAGGGAAGAGAATTTTTTTAAACTTTCTCTCCCTTTCCCTTCCTTTCCCCATTTTCCAAACAGAGCATAAGGGAAAAATATATTTTCCACTGTGTCATAACCTCAAAACAACGACGTTCAAGCTAGCATTTTAGCTCTAGGAACAAAGCGGAAAAGAAAATGCAGGATTTTTAGATTTTCCACGTCATGACACAGGTTCAACCTGTGTCATAACCTCAAAACAACGACATTTTAAGCTAGCATTTTAGTTCTAGGAACTCTTGGGTACTGCAAGAATGATTTCTACGTATATCAACCATTATTTAATAAATCTGAACCATTCTTCTTGTAGAAATTATTATAACATATATGATGTTCGAATATTTCATAAATCGAGTACATATTAGTACTTAATCTAAATGAATTTTCATTTCTTAAAATGGATCGGACACATTGAATCATCTCCCCTTTTTATAGTAAATACTTTTAGGAAACTTTAAGCATGCTTTCTATCTATATTAGTAATATTTTAATAATCTAAAACATTCATGTTGTAGAACGCAGAAAAATACAAATAATGTAAAAATTCCATATTAATTAAAAATAAATCAGTAATTGATCTTAATGAATTTATGTTTCTTAAAATAGGGTGGGATATACTGAATCAAAACTATAAAAACCAGTTTCAACATAATCTAGCATTCTCCTTAGAACCAACGTCGTTTGTGGAGATTCAGTAGCCTGTTCGTGAATTTCAACCAAAATTACTCAATCAGCAACTGCAATTGGAGACGATCTGAAGAAGATGATGCATTGATTTTAAAGCCCCTGTTTATCTTTCAACAAATTCCAGAGGTGAGTCTCTTAATTTTTTCTCCATTAATAACTCATCTGTTGTTAAAATCCTTGCTGCATTACAATTACTACATACCATCGATATATTTATACATATATCATTCATTGGAGTCGATAAACGAAACGAAGTGGAATAGTAGAGCTTGCTCATTCAAAGCTCGCTTGTGTTTCAGTTCACAAAGAAACACGAATAAAAGAAACCCATCGTCAATGGTGACTGTTCAATTGCCGAAGGTGGTCTCAAATTGTCGATGGTTACAGTCTCCCGATTGACATATGTTCATGATTTTGGAATGAACCCAATCTTCTACTGAATAATCTTGATATGCATAATTTATGTTAAGCTGCCTATTCCGATAGCTATGGTTGCTTCTTTTATCTATTCCCCGGTCCAAATATGGTCTTTTTTCCTTCATATTAGTATCTTTTTTATTCACCTTTGCTATCTGTAATGATGAATTGGGTATATGCTGTGATTTTGGTATGTGCTAGAAATGGAAGTTGCGTTTCTCTTTGACGTCTACTTTTGAGCACCAAAGCAGAGGCGTGACCTCAGTCAAGATTGACACCTTGGCTACCAAAACATGGATTTACCCAGGTTTTAGTCAATCCTGTTCATTTAATTTCCTCAACTTTGCATAGGGATTTTGGGTTTATTTGTAAGTTTTTGAAGTTTTTTTTTTATTTTTTCTGGTTTTATTGAATATGATTGAATGGTTGATTTTTTTTTCATTGGCTCTTCATGTTGCAGATATTCATACTGGCATTCGGGAAGAAAATCCCCTTTATATTGTCATTCGTTTAATAATTCCATGGTAGAAAGTCTGTCTAATCAATACTCATAGAAACCTACATGTTCTTTAAAGAGTAGATGTTTTTTATCAGTAGTATTTTTGCTTTATTGAGTTACGATTTATTAAGTTAAGATTAGCGAATGAGAGATATTTTCCCATTTGCCTGAGCTAGAAAAATGCTTGATGTCATCTCTAATTTCAGAAGTATCTCTTTTCCCTCGCTCATTAATTACAAATTTCGTGTACCACTTCAGGAGAAAGTGAAATTTGTCATGAATCACAAATGAATGAACAACGACAAGTTTTGCGCATATGGGCATTCCCTTGAAAGAATAAAGTCCCATGAGTATCATTTTCATAAGCCTATTAGTCTTGCATATCATTGTTAGGCGTCTTACTCCTTTCACAAACTTGACTCCCGAATGGGAACTGGATCCATCCAAAGAAAAACTGATTCTCTAGAACCAATAACATACTCGTGAATACACTGACCATTTTGAACTTTGTTTGGAGGAAAGTAGTAAGGAGATCAAGGCCATTTTCAACACCCTTGTATTTGAATTTTTGCATCTAACCTTAGTCTCCATGTTTGCAGAATAACTTTGGGTGACAGTGGCGACGCTACCATATAGCCAGCGAGGTCAAGCGACCTCGCTGGGTTCAAAAAATGTATTGAAATTTTTTTTTTTAGATATAAATCAAATTTTCTTTACTATTGTCAGCGCTGGGTTACTCTTGCGAGGTTAAAAAAAATATTTTCAACTAAATTTGAATCAACTTGTTATAGCCCTAACAAAACAAAACAAACTCAAACACAATTTAATCTCACATATCACGTGCATTAACATAAAAGTGGAATAGTGGGCTTTATATTATTGGGTTATAATGGGATAGTGGGCTTTATATAATAAGATATAATGGAATAGTGGGCTACTGGGTTTGGGAAAAAAATAGAAAAATGGGACTTTGCTCTATCTCTCTGTCTCTGTGTCAAGAAGATGAAAGAACAGGGCCACATGCGATTCTTTGGTCACGTACATTGAGAAGAACATGTTTAAGAGTGTTGATAATGAAGCTTTAATTCAACGCTTCCAAAATATGAAGTCTCGTCTTGGGATATTGTAATATGTAGAAGCCTTTTTTTGTCAAACGATGTAATGGATATGTCTCTTTTGCCTAGTCGGAGTTTTTTTTTTTCGCATACAGTTTTTTATCATGGACACGCTTTGTATTTTTGTCAGCGCTGAATGAAAATCCTGGAGTTGCCACTGTTGGGTGACCGATTATCTCCTACGCAATAGCTGAGCTGGTTTCTCCAGTCCTCTCTCATGCTGACAAGAAAAATCTCTGCGCCTGGTGGATGCCAGTCGATCTACTCTCTTCTATGTGGCATCCCATAAAGCCCTGTCACCTGATCTTCTGTAAAACATATTGGCATGCCACTGGGAATGACCTCACTGATGATGGTTGGGGCTTTTTTCCGTACCAATGATCTTCTCAAAAGCTTAAACCACACGTTCATCACTCTTATTCAGAAATCCAAAGTGCTTGTAAACTTTCACATTTCAGGCCTATAAGCGTTTGCATTGTAGCTTACAAATTCTTAGAGAAAATCCTAGCAAATCGTGTAAAACCTCTCCTGTATTCCATAATTTCCCCCAGCCAAACAGCTATTTTCCAGGCAGGATCATCTCTGAAAACACAATCCCGGCCCAAGAAGTTAATCATACCCCAAAAAAGGAGTAAGGTAGGGGCTCTCTTATGGCTATAAAGACAGACATGGCCAAAGCGTTTGATCGTGCTGAATGGCCCCAAGAAGTTATTCATGCCCTGGAAAAGAAGAAAGGTAGGGGCTCTCTTATGGCTATAAAGAAAGATGTGCCGTAAGCTTTTGATAGTAGATCATGAAATCCTTTAGCTTCACAGACCAGTTTGTGCTATGGAAACATCAGGTTGCATCCACCACTTCTTTTTCAATATTGATCAGTGGAGGTCCTAGTGATCAGAGCCATTTCAATACCATGGTAATTTAAGCCATTTCCTTACCTTTTTCAGAAAATTAATTTAACTTTAGTCCGCTCCTCCTTGGTACATTGTAGTGATGTGAATTGTATAATCTTCAAACATTGTTGGTTTGCTCTTGTGAACTTAAAGACAAGGATGAGGCATTTCGTATCTTGATTTCTCCTTTCATTTATAGATATGGAGTTAGTCATGCCTGAAGTGATAGATTGGTGATACTGCCAACGTAGCTATTTGGTACTAGTAGCATCTGATGGCGTCTTCGACAATTTGAGCCCACAAAATGATCGCAGTTTGCAGTTCGAAAATGCATTATTGAGATGTGAATGTCCATTTTGATGGCGTGCATAATTTTCGAAAATGCATCTTCGATCTGATGACATGCTTCACTGCCCGGTGCCATGTTTGTAGTTCGAAAATGCATATTAGTAAATTGCAGAAGATATCCACTCTAGCAGTTACTGGGATTTGTTGTGATTACCATACGAGATCAAAACACTATGGGAAACTAAGAACTCCTGTTATTGAGATGTGAAGAAAAAGAAGACTGGGGGTTGGTCTCATGGATGAGGCAATGCCTACATTGGAATTCTATTTCTATCCTTCTGGGCTGCAGCTTCCGGAGTAAAGTAAAACGTGGTTTGGTCTTGGGAAAATGAAATCCGAGCTGATACTTACAGTTGATATCTTATTGGAAGGGGTGTGGTTATCTTTTTGACAATAATATTTTTTGGCATTTCTAACAATAATATATACTTTTTTTGCGAGGCACACAATTTTTTTTGACAATGATACTTTTTTTTCCGGTAAAGCAACAAATTTAAACTATACTGTAACATGTAGCTTTATTTTATTGAAATGGGTGTTTTTGTGCAAAAAAAAATAGTGTGAATATTTGGCAATTTAAGAAATACATTAGGCAAATGCAAAGTTGTCAATCATGTACTATACCAACAATAAAATGGTACATGTACCTCAGTGTTCTGTACCGGCCAAAATACTGGCTTTTGCTGGTCGGAATCTCGGCCGTCACAAAAAAAATTAGTGTAATATTTTTTTCTCCTGCTAAATAAAAGGCTTGAATTTTAAGAAAAATTAACAAAACTTGGGGTCTATAATATGTTAATCTTGCTAATTTGTCATTAGGACTAATCTTAAGGTATATCAAAGTGTTAGAATTTGGCTAAGTTCTCTCTATGAGATTTTTTGAATTTTCATAATTCTTCGGTTACAAATTGTCAAATCAATTAGTCATTCTCCTCTCATATATCAACTGATTTGACAACTTCTAACTCAAGAATCTCGAAACTTATTTAGTGAGAACTCAACCTTAGTTTTATTTATCTACTTTAAGTTTTTTAGTTATACATGAATATATTAAAATATCTAAAGTATGTGTTGCGGTTAATTCGGAACGGTACGAGATATACCAATGCCAGTATGTACCGTCACAATCGAGAAAATTGTACACTTAGCGGTACGGGATTGATAACTTTGGGCAAATACCCTCATAAAGAAAATTTATAGTAATTTTATTGGAAGATTATCATAAATTTATTAGGTCTAATTCAAATATGTAAAAGCATTAGTAGTAATATTTTACAAAATTGAGTGGGGACACGTGCCTCCATGGGACCTTGTGTGGGTCCATCCCTGGTCTTGACACACAGTTATGTAGTGCACCGGGATATTTTAGCACGACACATTTTGTGAGGTCGACGACCAAGTACATGGACCTCTTATATATGTGTAGTGTCAGAATGCTACGAGGCACCCCGGGGCGAATGTGTATGGGGCACAGGGGGGTCACGTGACCCCCTGGATTTTCAGAAACTAATTTTTTTTTTTTTGTATGTGTGTTTGTAAAACATCTGAACCGTTCAATAACAATAAAATATTTTTTCGATTGGTCTTTTAAAAAATCAGGTCAGTCAGATAATTACACATACTTGATTGAACCTTTCAAATTTTCATTCAGAATTTAAGACCCTAAGTACCGAATGAATTTTGAAGAAAAGTTTGATAATTATGTGTCTGTTTTCCCTGTGATGTTAATCGTACATATTGTATGGTTTGTTAAAAAGAGCATTTGTTTAAAAAATTATCTTGAAAGGTTCAATCAAGTACTTATATTGCATTAGAATATAGCATATTTGAAGAGATTTGTAGAGGATTAAAATAAAAAAAGTTGCTGAAAAGATTGATCATTTCTCTATCATTGTCGGTTTCTTTTATTTTTTCCACAAGGATCTCCTACATATCTATAATATCAGGGACTTAATTATAAGTTCGATTAATCTTTGATTTAGAGGTTTTGTGACCCATTATCTTACTGCATGATTTGTAGTCACTATAAGCATATTGGACTGTAATTTTTTTTTTTCGAAGTTATGCTTTAGAGGTGACCCCCTTGTGTGGATTTTCTGGATCCGCCACTGGGGGCACTGCGTGGTTGTGCCCTCGGACTACTACTCATCTCTGACTGCTCAATAAGGAAATTAAACAAATCATATTTGAACCTAGACTCATATCCAAAAGTTAGAAGCTCATTTGAGATCGATTTATTATACTATAAAACTAAGCATTGAAATCTTACTTTCTTAGCATTCAGTGAGTGGTATTCCACACTTATAAACCGATGCTTAGCAAAATTCTAGTGTTAAAAGGGGGCCAAAGTCATGATTTTATTAGGGTTGCTTTATTCTAGCCCAATTTCATAAGAATTGTGAGGTCAAATTCACATAATGAGATAAATACTACTCCCTCCATCTCTTTTACAGTGTAAACATTTTCATTTTGGGCTGTCTCTTAATACTTGTGTGTTTTGAAAAGTTAGTAGGTATATTTTCTATTTTGTCCTCAAAAGTAGATTCTTTGAAAAGTTAGTGGATATTATTATATTGATAAGGGTAAGTAGTAGAAAGTAGATGTAAAAGTAGTAAAAGTTTATGTGAGAGAAAATAAATTGGAATTACGAGGCAACATATTTAAAAAGGGACGGAGGGAGTATTTCATCCAATCAATAGGAAAATATGGAAGTGAATGGGGTCGAGTGACCCTATGTGACTCTGCTTTTGGGTCCATGCACTGGATCAAGTATTTGGACAAAGAAAAGGAAAAAAAAAATACAAATCTCCATCTGAATATACCCTATACTGTAATATATGAGAACTACAACTCCACATGCATATTCATGATCTAGTATGATTACAACTCCTGAGGTTCCAGAAAGATCGACTTAATAATAAACTAAAGAAACACAAAGAACAATGGTGAAGCAGTAGATCCACATTCATAAATAAATTCAGAAGCCGGAATTCTAGTACACATTAAGCCAACATATTTCTTGTTTACATTATTCATAATTGGTTTGGCTAAGGTAGCTCCCAATAACACCCAATTGATAAGTAAATTAAGGGAGGACAAAAAATGAATAAAGCCTATAGATGCAGGTAGTTTATGATATCCACTACATCAAAATAAGAACAGCAGAACAAAACAAAGAATTTCACTCTATTACCCCCACAGGGCATACTTCTTGAATCCTGAGGGCATGAGATAACAAGAAAAGTTAAATCAGCGACGAGACTCCATTTTTCCATTTTCTTACTTCAATGCCCAGGTGCTCTCACTTGTCAGCCACAGTTTCTTCTGGATCACGAAGACGAAATCGTCCCCATCCTGGTAGAAATCCGAAGAGTGATCCGTTGTTGCCACCACTTCCCAATGCAATGCTTGTAAGTACTTCTTTACGAATTCCATCGTTGGTTGTCTATCCCGGATTATGACGAATCCAGTGGGCCTAAGCATGCGATCCATCTCGAGTAGCAGATCCTGGGCACTACACCCTTTCTTCTCAACGTCTGAAAACACAGTCCAAGCATGACGGAGGTCGTATGTCCGAGGGTATGTTGAGAAGGCTTCACACCTAAGACAAGTCACGGAGTATATCATATGTCAGAATCTTACACATTCAAATTTGCATCAAGCAAAAGGAAATTTATCACCTTCTGAAGCTATTTGTCAAATAAAAAAAAGAATGCCAAATAGGTTAGATGAGTCAAGGAGCAATTATCACTGCACGCTAAGAGAATCCCGTATCATTGACTTCCACTAGGCGTCGTTTGGCTAAGTGCAATCGCTAGTTCAACTTATAAATAGGTACTTTCAGTTCATACTCCAGCATTCCGAATGCACACAAACATAGCTTCTCGCTTCCAAAGATGGTGATAAAGAATTGACTATTTTTGGTCCCAGGATTTTGCGACAAGCAAAATAAGAGATCACAGAGATAAAAGAAACTAGTGTTACGACTTTTAACAAAAATGAAAATTTTCTCTTAATATATTCCATACCAGCTATGAACCGTGCCAATGAGGCCTCTATTATGTACAAGCTTGATTGTGTTGGGTCCATCTTCAGGGACAACATTCATCACCCACGCATCCTATTTCCTTCAGCGCAGCTCCAAACAACCGCAGAATTGCCTTCATTTCCATTATAATTATGTTCCTCAAACCTCTCCTAATAAATGGCAAGTTCAAATGCATCATGATAAACCCCTAAACTCTTATATGGGCATCAATATGTAAACCATCAGAGCCAGATAAAGTCAAATCCCTTCATCCTTAATCTCCTTCTGTTACAGGAGGGACTCTTTACATCTATCGACAGGGACCCTTATGGCCTTACCCCATTACCGGCAGTCATTCTGACTGCGGGTGACAAGAGTTGCAGTCTCCGAGGCTGTATGGGAGAAAGAATGAGGCATGTTAAAAGCAATACAAGCAATAAAAACTTTGGAACAGCACACCGTGAGCTGAAACATGCTTTGAAAGAAAACTTGGAACACAGTATTTTATTAATCAGGAGGCCTTGTGGACGTTGTCCGGGTCAGGAAAGCTAACCTTGTGTGCTGCTTTTACTGAGAAAAATGTGTTGCAGATCGTGCAATAAGAGACAATCATCCTTGCCAGTTGGGATCCATGCCTACATTTTCAAATAACAAACAATAAGAAAATGAAGTTCAGAAAGTGTACCATGTAAAAATCCATAAAGTCATCTACCAAATGCCAAATAGTCATCAATTCTTGCACAGACAAGAACTAAAACGTCAAATTAAGTAAGAGACAGTCATCCAATATGTGAAAAAGAGGTTGAGAGAGATTGTTTGGTTCTAGTCGTTCAATTGTGAGATGAGAGATCAACGCGGTGTAAGGTTAAAACCAATAGATTAAGACCTTAGTTTACATTTCTTTTCCTTTTGAATTGAAGTTCGGTGCAAAACGAAAGAAGCTCACCAGGCGCACATCTAGCGCCTTCCTGAAAGGCGCGCACCTTGGTCGCCTAGGCCTCACCTATATCATGTTGCCTCGCCTAGACCCCCTCCAAGCATCAAAATAGAGCCTTGATTTGCCTAGGCGCGCCTTTTACAACTATGATAGATTCATTATGATAACAAAAGATGTTGAAGTACACATGCAACTAAGTGAACAAACATCTAGTGCAAGCAAGGTATATTAATACACTAGATTTTGAGATTCTGGCTTTTTAGAATCAATTTGGAGTGTTTCCCAAAAATTCTAGATAATAGCTTCTCGGATTCTATAGATTTTGAACAGCTGAAAAAGGAATGAAATCCTGAAAATCCCAAAGCTGGTATGGGTAGTAGCTTTTAGCGCGTTGTGGATCAGATTTTAGGTTTTAATGTTTGTAAAAGCTGATTTTTTTTTGTTTTTAGCTTTTTTGCGGTAAACAGTATCATCTTTTACAAGAGCTTCATCACAATTTCATATCTATGGTAAACAAGTTTATTGCTTCTGCTAAAATCTAAAATATAGAATCTACAGCAGAATCTGAAGCTACAATCTAAAATATGTATTCACAGTTATCGCAAATGCCCAATGTTTGTTTCCTACAAACATATTTTTAAGGGAAACAATCATTCTTACCATGAGCTGCTAACCGCACACAAAAGCAACCTTGGAAGGGGCCTTACAGTACTCCAATCCCTTTTCCAAGGGAAATAAAGCCTGCTATAATCCCACGAGGCAGCTTCTCACGCGCGTTAGAATCTTACATTTCTCATGGATAATGCAACCGATCCACCCTCTCACTAATCCTACCAAGGATAGTGATTTTGACAACCGTTGCTGCTGTTCTTTGAGTAAAAGACACCAATGCTCTCCTCAGTATGCTCATAACACCCAAATTTTCAGTAACTTCAATCTATGCTGGAATTAAACACTCTCCCTCAAGAAAGGTAACTCTTGTTGCTAATTTGGCAAACGCAATGCATTCAAGCAAAGAAAATCCTATATCACTCACTCCTTCAAAGGATATGTATAATATGCGGATGCCATAATCTTAGCTTTGGTCATAAATGGTACTATGATAGTGTTCATTACGACATTGAACTGATGTAACTAGGTGGTGTATAGGATACAAAATGGCTTGGTGGTATCTAGTCAAGAGACATTGTGAGAGTAAAATGATAGTAACTAGGTGGTGTATACTGTATAGGATAAAAAATGGCTTGGTGGTTTGGTGGTATCTAGTCAAGAGACATGAGAGTAAAATGATAGTTCCAGTTAATAGTCAAAATATTATCAGTTACTAGACAAAATGGTATTATATGGATCTTTTTTCCCCGGTAAATGTGATTCCAACAGAATGCTCGAAACCAACATACAATAGAAGCAAAGGGCATACAATGCACAGTCCTGCATATACCAAGGATCCCTCAACAGGGCATCAAGAATCCACAATAGAAAAAACAACTGAAAATAACAAACTACATCAACACAATACTAAAACACAGTTACAGATAATTACAAATGGGTATATCCTAGGATTTGGTACCCAGCTCAATCTGAGATTGTTGTGTAAATTTCGTGGCTTGTAGGCAAGTCCAATGGCAAGACCTTCCAATGGCTAAAATGAGTTATACTATCTCTGGAAAAATTATAAATACCTAAAGTGCATGAACAAACCTGAGATCGAGGGCCTAGGGTTTTGGCGGGAGTAGTTGGTGCCAAATTGGGAGTCGAAAATGAGAGATAGCCATTGCTTGCCTTGAATCGGATAAGGGATTTCTCCGGGAAACATAAAGAGATTGATGTTGTTGGCAATTACTTCCGCCGCCGGTGAGAGTTCCGACGAAGCACAACCGATGATCCGGTTTCTTCGTCAAGGAGAAGAATTTGGCGAGAATGAAGTGGGAAGGAAAAAGAATTTTAAGGAGAGTAAAAAAAATGTTTTCCACGTCATGACATAGCTTCAACCTATGTCATGACCCTAAAACGACTTCGTTTGGCGAAAACATTTTAGTTCTAATTCTTGGGTAATGCGAGGACGATGTCTAACTATATCAACCATTATTTAATTATCCGAGACATTCTTATTGTAGAAATTATTTTAACGCATATGATGTACAAACATCTGTAACTAAAGTACATATTAGTACTTAATAGTACTTAATCTAAATGAATTTCTATTTCCTAAAATAGATTTGGATACATTGAATCATCTCATTTTTCATATTAACAACTCTTCGGGACTTTAAGTACAGTTTCTATCAATCTTAATAATATTTTAATGATCTACGATATTCATATTGTAGAACGCAAAAAAATACAAATTATATAAAAATTTCATATTCATTGAAAATTGATTAGTATTTGATCTTACTGAATTTATACTTTTTAAAATAGGCTTGGCTATACTGAATCAAAACTATAAAAACCGGTTTCAACATAATCTGAATCTGGCGTTCCCTTAGAACCGACGTCGTTTGTTAGCGGGTGAAGCTCTCTCCCTCGCTTTTACCCTGTACATTTCCTGTCCCGATGTCCGATCAGAATCATCTCCGGCAACGGTCGGAGGCTCCGGTCAATCGAAACGACGTGGGCGGTGATCATATGCCTCGGTCCGATGGCGATATCATTGTCGTAAGTATTTTGTTCCAATTAAATTAGGTTCGCTCAGTTTCATTTTCGTATTTGTTTGTTTTCGATTTGGTTTCTCAGTTTCACTATAGCGTCGCTCAGTTTGTAGTGTTCGATTTGCTATGGAGGTTCATGCCGAGTCTTCGTGATTGAGCTGGAATTAGTAGTTTTTTTTTTTTGGGAGTGATTATCTTTTGATTTCACTTTCTTTACTATTCTGTTTTCTGATTAATCCTTGAATGTCGTTTTAAGTACTGCTATGGACATACTGAAAGCAAGTGTACACACAATGATAATTCTCTTATTTTAGAACTTTGGCGTCTTTATTGTTTTTGTATGGTTACTCTAAGCTGCTAATGGAGCTGCTGGCAAATTGGATACCCGAAAGTATGACTAGATAAACATTGAAAATAAAATTTTCAATTCCTTGGTCAAGACTCATACAGGAAGGGGCATAAGAACTACTCATCAAAGTATTGCAACCGCTGTTTCTATTTTTGAAACTGTTGGATTTATTTTCTTTGACATTCACGTCGTGTAATGCAATTTGTGGACTAAGAGTTTGAGGAGGCGAAACTGTGGTCAGGAGTGAATAGTTAATGGTGATAGAGAGGAAGGGTCATCCAGAGTTCTCAGCACAGTGGGAGAGAATAATTAAAATGAAGTTGGATAAGAGGGGAAATTTTGAATTGTAGAGCCATAACTGAGAGCCGTTTGAACCAAAGTTGATGGTTATTTCCCACGTAGTGCAGTTGTGTTTCCTCTTCCTTGCCTCTGTTGTCATGTGATATATGTCTCACGATTCTATAGCAAAGGGATCGTTTGTTCTTCAGCTCCATCTTTTTCTTGAAGGTTGTGTTTAGTCTTCAAGTGATCTCATCAAATTCTATGTCATCGTGATCTTAGTCTGCTCATCTTCTCGAAGATCGAGATTAAAACTGAACCCTTTTTTTTTTGGAAGAATGATAGTGGTCATTCTGTAGAGTCCAAATAGCATCACTATCTTGACCTTTACAATTGCAAAAGAATGAAGTTGAAAATAACTATTTCTCTATGTGCATCATAGCTTTCTCCTAAACTTAATCCATCCTGTTATCGATGTTGCTTACAGTGTCAAGCATCATTATTGTGTTTATGTTCGACTTTTATTATTTATAGTGTTTGTAGCAATATGGATGTACTACTGATGCTCACCTTTGAATAGCAGCACATCTACAACTTTGAGTAATAGATTTTTTGCGTTCTTAATCACTTATCGCAAGTCATTCCAGAATTCTGTGATCGTTCTTTCACTATCTGCCCCTCTTGCGGTTAATGTTCCAGATGCACCATTTGGAGCTTCTCATTGATTTTTCTTTATAAGTAGTACTGCCAACTCTAATTCTTGAGACCCTACTCCTATTTCTTCTGGGATAATTTTCTATGACAAAAGAAATGGTAAAAAGATAATTGCTTCCCGTATGGATTTTCCTCTTGTATGGACAATGCTATGATATGGACAGCGTTAAGGGGAAGAAAACTTGAATTAAAGTATATGAGCCCTCTTGATAATTTTAAGATCCTGGGCACCAAGTAAATGCAGGTTGGAAAGCTCTTCGCTTAGATTTCAGATTTTTGGTTCCTCTCTCTTAATGCTACTGAAGAATTTATCACAGCAGGAGAGAGACTCCATGTCATTACTATATGTATTCATTCCTTTTCCTCCTATTGAAGTTGTGAAAATGAATTGCTTATGAAACCTCAAACCTATTTGTTCAATTGTGGTGAAATGGGGAACATGTTTCGTCATAAGTTCCGCTCTCCTGGGCTGACTGAAGTTTCCAACTTCCCTGGGCTATGGTAGTATATTGAGGAAGCATTTTCTAATTGTGAAGGAATTGACGTTAACATGATTGCTAGATCTCATCATGAGATAGATGGACAGCAGTGGTATAATCTATGTGATCACAATTTCATTAGTTGTCAAGAGACAAAAATATGAAGACAATAAATTTTTTTTGGATGAGTTGTTAGTTGTGCTGGAATTAGTGGAAGGGGCTCAGCTGGGAGGCAGCAGGGGCAGACTCAAAAAGAAGCTACACGTGACATACCCCAAAAGCTACTACACGTCAGAGAGATGTGGCGTACATTTAATAAGTTCTAAAGTGATTGGTTATAGAATTGGTTTAATATAGTATAGTGTTGGAAATTCTCCACCTAAATTATAATTCGACAGCATAAAATTACAGTTTAACAACTTTTGATTCTATGTTACACTTTTTTGCAGGGCCACCTCTCAATGCCATTGCACCAAAAGCTATCTGCCGCCGAAAATTGCACCCTCGACTTGAAAGCCTATATGTACGATTATGGAGGGATCAATCAATGCAAGTTCAATATCTAGGCTTTCTTCATCAAAGCAATAGCAGAAGTTCAGCCTTCAACCAAAACACTTCTTCAGCTGGCCCCAACTCTCCAAACAAGAAAAGCAAAACAGAGAACATCAGAGCTGAAAAATCATCCAAGTCCATGACAATGGATAGCCCAACAAACGACGATGACATGGATTACAGCAGTGGAGCACGGGTCATCTCTCACGGCAAAAAAACTGATTTGCTCAATCACTCCGTTGATATCCCAGAACAACTGCAAAAACCGATGAAGGCAAATCTTATGAACTCCTAAATTTGTCCCAAACATTGTCTTTTGATGCACTTATTTCTGCACATGACTAGATTAGGAGGGAAGCAAAGCTTTTAGTTTATGTTGTTTGCTTCCAACCAATTCCCTTTGCATTAGGTCCTCAATTTTGAAACCAGGTATGTAAATATTATGCTGTATTCCAATGGGAAAACTGCACCCTTTCAAGCGTGTAAATATTCCAGCAAAATCTACTACTGTTGCATCCTGTACTTAAAAATCAGGTGTGTAAATATTCTGAAGAAACCTTCACGATAAACTATGTGCATATTTCCTGTGGAAAAACTACAAATCTTTATTAGATAGCCCATGCAATAACATCTCATGTTGTTTAACACCAATTTAGCAGAGCAATTATAGAACTAAGCACAATGAACATTTCATTAATTCAATTACTTCTATTCTAGAACGCCCTCTTACCCCTGAAGAATGTTAACCTATTTCTTTTACATTAGTTTACACTGAACTCTTGGCTGAAGCAGCATGTGAATAGTGTTTATTCATGCTTTGTATATACATATCACTACTATGTATGAGTAGATAAACTCTGTCTCTATTATCAGGAACCAAATTTTGTGTCCCCGTAACATGTACATAGCCATGCAATTTTGTGTTTCCGAAACATGTACATAGCTATGCTCCATATGCATTATAACAAAAACTGTGCAAGTTTTGAGATCACCTAAGTCCTCTCTTTTTGCTAACTTTAACATGCAGCAAAATTGTTCCTTTTGATCTTTCTTCTGATGACATTTTCTATTATGTTTGTTCCACATCAGCCATGGCTCCTAGAGAATTGAAATTCAGCAAGATCAAACCAGGTAGTACAACACATCTGGCATGGTGATTGAAAAAGGACTGCCTCGATTGCTTGGGAAAACAAGCAACTTGTCTTCCAAAACTCAGAGGTAATTACACACCATTATTAATCGATCTAAATTTCAATCTACATGCTTTCTCACTGCCACATTCCACAACAGGAAGAAAAAATTCAAGGTATAATTTACGGAAAAATTGAGATTCTTCAGAAATCTCTGGAAAACAACTTCACACAACTTGCTGATCTGGAAAACTTAACAGAAACTGATGCCAAATTAGGTAATCTTCACATTTGCATAGTACAATGAATGCTTTGAATTTTGATATTTCTTCGGTGCCATGCTAACTGTATGTTACATTAAAGTTGGTGATAAGACTGGAAACTTCATAGAAAATCACAAAAAGACTGAGAACTTCATTTTGCCATGTTTTGACTTTAGCATCTTTCTTTAGAGCACGTTGAACCTTTTCTTGCAATCAAGTTCAGTTATTCTAACACACATTGATGGTTTTGATGCTGTGTGCTTTCGGTTAATGACTTCATATATAACCTTATGACTCAATAAAACTTACCTACTAAATAGATAATTTCTTTTTTAAATGCAAATAGATCAAGTTCTCTGGCTATCCACGCATATCGACTAGAATTATTCTGAACATTGAGCTGCATGACTGTAATTTTGTGGGGGGCCACGTTTTCAGATTGCACTACCTTAGATGCATACCTCTGATGTATAATTCATGCATGCTTATACCCAGACCGCTGTTTCTTCATTGGCTTGTTCTTAATTTCATAGAAATAACGTTTTCGCCTTTTATGTGAATTCATAGCATAGCTCTATAATACAAATACATTTTGTGCTCGACATGTCCCCGAAAGTGTCCATGTCCTAAGTTTCGAAGAAATGACGTGTCCGAGTGTCCGTTTCTTGTCTTGTCCGTATCCCGTATCCGTGCTTCTTAGTTCCTAACTATGTTTAGGAATTTGATACTTCCATTGATCTGCTACTTATGGAACTGATTGTTATTGGATGTTTATGCATTTCTATTTAATTATTCATGTGTGTCTTCATCTCGGTTTTGGTTTCTCATATATACCCAGAATGTGGGCTTCTTCTCCAATGTTTGGAAGAGCTAGCAACGAAATATCCAGAAACAAAATTTGTCCAGATAATATCACTGATTGCATACCTAACTATCCAGATCGTAATCTTCCCACTCTGTTGGTGTACAATAACGGTGCTGTCAAGAGAAATTAAGTTGGACTGCGTAGTTTTGGTCGCAGGTGCACTCCAGAAGGTATAAGTCAAACTCTGCAGATTTTGTTTTTTCACTTTTGGCCCTTAGGAACGTGTCAATAAAGTTTGTTGATTCGCGATTGAAGGCTGAGGATTGCAAGGTGTTGAAAGACAGAATCTTACACAGAATTCAAGGTTGGTCTTCTAAGTCTCTATCATATGGTGGAAGGGCCCAGTTAATTCAAGATGTCTTGTTTAGTGTGCAAGTTTATTGGGCTTCTATTTTTGTTCTTCCTAGCAAAACTATCAAGGAAATTGAAAGTTCTTTAATGGCTTTCTTGTGGAGTGGTGCAGACATGAAACATACTGGAGCTAAAGTTAAATGGGATGATATTTGTCGGCCTAAGGAGGAAGGAGGCCTTGGTTTTAGAAAATTAAAAGATTGGAACAGAGCCACTATGTTAAGGCACTTATGGGCGCTTAGTAAGAAGGCTGATTCTCTATGGGTAAAGTGGGTCCACACCTATATCATTAAAAATAAAAGCCTGTGGGGGATGAAGGTTCCTCAGGATTCTTCTTGGACTATTAGGAAGGTTTTTGGGCTTAGAGATATTAGTCAATCTATGATTCTTTACAAAATTGGTAATGGAGAATCCACTTTCTTATGGATTGACAACTGGCATGCTCTCGGGCCACTATATAAGCGATTTGGGGTTGATATTTTGTATAATGCAGGAAGATCTTTGACGGCAAAGGTATCCTCTATTATTCGATCTGGAATTTGGAGATGGCCTAGAGCTCGAACTAGAGTGATGCGAAGTATTATTGCCCAAACTCCCGCGAACCTAACTCCTGCTACTGAAAATGAAGACTCTGTAGTTTGGTTGCCCAGCCCTAATGGAGCTTATTCTGCCAGGTCTGCTTGGGAAGCAATACGGGGAAAATCTCCTGAGCAAACATGGACAAAGATTGTCTGGTTTAAGAGGCATGTTCCTAGGTGGGCTTTCATCTTTTGGTTGGCTTTTCAACATAGACTGAATACTAAGGACAGACTTGCTAGTTGGGGAATGACTATAGATGTGACTTGTTCCCTGTGTGCTGTGGAGACAGAATCTCACCAACATCTATTCTTTGAGTGTCCATTTTCTAAATCTGTTTGGCTTGAAGTTTGCAGCAGGTTGTCTTGTCTAGGAGGATTGTCAAAGCTATCTGACATCATGGATTGGTTTACCCACCACGTACTTAGAAACGATTTTAGATGCAGGGCTCTGAACGGTTCTTTAGCAGCTACTATCTATTTTGTGTGGATGGAAAGGAACTCTAGGATATTTCAGCAAAAAACTTGTTCGGTTGATCAGGTGGCCCGATTGACTATTGATTCAATCCGAGCTTTTTTAAGCTCGGCTACGAGGATGAAACCCTCTCGGGTTAACAAGCAAATTTGTACAGCTTGGGGGTTGTCTGAGGAAGCTGTTTCGCTTGGATAGTTTTGATATTGTATAGTTTTGCTAGCTTCTTTGTTCATGCTTACGTTGTATAGCGTAGCTGCTTTGTTTAGCTTTCAGTTGTTATACCGGGGCTATCTCCTTGGTTTGTTTTGTTGATTGTTTGGGCGTTATAAAAGTGCAGTACTTATCAAAAAAAAAAAAGAGGTTATGCACACAATATGTATCCTTTGAAAATCCCATAAATAGAATTATATTAAGTGATGAAGGTGAAAAAAGAGATACAAAAGCAGGTGAAATTTTTGTTGGATATGGCTTCTGGATGAGAGTTCCTATGGGAAGGGGCATGAGATTAGCATAGAAATTCATTAACATTTTTCAAAAAAAAAATTCACTGCTTTAACAGGTCATGTCATCATGAACTTTGCAGTTGATTTTCACAACATGCAGTACCAAGCCAAGTTTTGCAACATTATTTTCTTCTTTAACTCTCTGTTCCCCTTGCAAACTTAAATTGGTCTTGGGCCAACTTTTACCGTTAAAATGACCTCCGTTCATTGGTGGTCATTCTGGTTTAAGTACTTGGTTATGTTTCCCGTCTTTATGGTTTCTGAATTGGTAGGTGTTGCCTTGGTCCTCTGCCAATCCAATCCAGTTCTCATTGATGGGCAATGTGGAAGTGAGCAATCAAGAAAAGCAGTCCTTGATGGCGTTCAACAGAGGCTTATAGAGAAGGTTGTGAGAGACCATGAAGATGATGATATGCATTCATAATTCTACCATCCTCCTTGAATATTTTGTACTCTAAATGTTAGTACGCTTATGTGGAAATTCGGATCATTATCGTTAGGTGGTGCTTGGTTTGCTAGAATGATTTCATTTGTAATGTATGTTCTGTCAGTTTTAGGAGAATAGACATTAGAACGAGCTAGATCTGATTTAAGAGAATGATCATTCCGTTTCGGTTCCGTTCCGTTCGATTGAGTAAATCAAACGCTGCCCCTCTCTGTATTGTTGAGGAGATGATGATTTCAGTGACAGGAGTCCATTTCTGCTCTATTTTCTCCCTGAGGTACATGTTCGTGTAGCTTGACCATGGACACGGTATGCACATCTTACCGCTCTGTTATAAGATTCTTTCTATCATCTCTTGAAGTTAAAATGTTAATGTCATATTTTCATTTGCTTGTAATATTACATAGTAAGGAAATACACTTAAATGTAATGTAAGAATACATGCATCTCTGTCTGCCTACAGTTGCAAAATGAAGAAGCATGTTCGCGCTTGAAGCCTTCTCTGTAGAATACCATGGCATTATCGACAGATAGAAGTGACGTAACAAAGATCTTTTACGTTTGTTTTTATGCACATAAGCTTATAACTTGATCGAATGACGAGACGTTAATGATAACCTAGCAAACAAACAAGAACCAACAATACTACATGCCTCAAAACTTACATGAGTAGGCCGGATTGCCAGCATCACATCAAGTTTGGATTCTGGGTAAAAACTCTAGGGACATGAGAGTTTTTAAAATGAACCGATGTGGAAGCTCTCTGAATGGCAATATAACTCCTCTTCTACGGCTAGGGAATGCATAAAAGGTGTCAGAACCCTCTTAGCAAGACAATGAGCTCAATGAATAACCTTGCAATCAATCTTCGTGATCCTGCAAATTAAGATAGTTTTGTTCGTAGTCTACTGTTTGAGGTTGCGCAACAAAAATGTATCTGCAAAAGTGATACACAGCTGGTTAAATTACTATAAATCTCTCTCTCTCTCTCATTAATATGATTATCAATATTCTTGCATCAGATGCAAAATCTTACACCATAAAATGGTGCTGCCTTTGTCACGACCACTAGGATTGCCTGATTTAGATATGGAACACTAATTTCTAGAACTCGAGATGATTATGTAGCATTTATGTATTGTTAGCAGTAAATCGTATATAAATTTGTGCCGATGAGTAATGTAACTGTTTCACTGGTAACTTTTTATTTTTATTTGGTGAAAGAAGGTGCATTAAAAACAAAATAGAAACAAGTCTTGGGGATGTGATTCCCATATTGTCTTCATACATAAGCTGAATAATACAACGCGGAATGTAAAGATTAACATAAAAGTTGTCAACGGAGATTGAATTGTCCTTGGTGAGTGCATCCGTACATTTGTTCGCCTCATGATGAACGGTGCGTGATGGATATTTGTTTCAAATTGCTCCATGAGGAACCGCATTCGGAAATGATGTTACTAAGAGGGTGATCACTGGTAAATTTTGAGTCATTTCCTTGTGGCTTAAGTAACTAGGAGAGCATTGAAACATGGGTACAGAAATTTTTTTGGTACATGTGATCTCTACCTAAGCATCCCCGGTATCTAGTTTATTACTGGCGTGTGCTAAGAACTGGAAAACAATTACATGTGTTTTGAGTACTCCAGTAATTGTGTTATTTAGTGTGTCTGGAAAAGGGTGGGAAGGGGCCGGCGATCAGCGTAGCAACTAGCAACCCCCATGGGCTTGACCATTGGGGTTCCCGACCCGCTGTAGAATGTCTGGTCGAGTCACTGCTACTGTTCGAATAAGATAGGCGTCACCACAATACCACTTAGGCGACTAGTTGAGTGTGTTAATTTAGGTGTGCTAAAAAGTGTGTTAATTTAGGCGACACATCTATCATACACTTTCATTCCAAGCACTCATTAGCTAGCACATGCATAATTTCATTCTTGAGCTTTGTCGAAAATTCTTTGGAAAATTGAAAAAAATCATACTCCCTCCTTTCCCTTTTCATTTTGTAGTACTCTACGAAAAGATGAGCAATTTTTAAATAAAAAACAAAACACTTCTGTTCATAAAAAATTTCAATTTTTTTGGCACAAAATTAAACAACTAATCGAGAGCTTTAATTTAGTAAGAAGAAACTCAAAAAATCATGTAGGGAAGTATTTTTTTTTTCAATCCAAAAATTACACTTCTCTTCATAGTGGACTATCATTTTGGGACAGAGGGAGTATCATATTGAAAATAAACATTAGCAAACGCAGTAATTATTCAGAAATTCATTGGATTAATAAAAAAATGTTTAAAAAAAGACCCATAAAAAGGGAAGAAATTTAGTTAGGCGCAAATTTGACATTATTACTAGATAGCCCCAATCTATTATTTTAGTCCGAACCCAATCAAACAAGTTATTACCAATTTGTTATTCTAATCCGGAGCAAATCAAACAAAGGGGGACTATTAATACACCTTCACTACCAAAACCAATCTCTATCCCCCGTACTACAAATCCCCTAAAAACTACAACCATTAACCCTTGGTAAAATCATGAAAGTTGAAACCATATACTAAAAAGCCTATGAGCATCTCAAACCTTGGCTTCGAAATTAAAGGTGTCAATTTTTTTTGAAGTCTTATGGGATAAATTGGCATCTTCAAATTTGACATGTACAAATTCTTCTTCTCCAACCATAGCTTCAAATTTGAGTCCAAATTTGTTGACCCTCCCCCAAAGAGGGTCAACAAAACCCTCCTAGCTCCGGTGCCGATGTCAATGATCGCAACCGTCCATGTTGTTCAGAACGATTTTCTAGGAGGGCATGCAAAAATTCAGCTAAATCAGACGGTGGAAAGTGGTTGAATTTTGAGCTTAAAATGTCTATTTTTTGTTCTTTAAACCCAAAAAAAAGAAAAATCTGGGTTTCAGAGCTCAAAATTCAACCACTTTCCACCGTCCGATTTAGCTGAATTTTTGCATGCCCTCCTAGAAAATTGTTCTGAACAACATGAACGGTTCCGATTATTGACATCGACACCGGAGCTAGGAGGGTTTTGTTGACCCTCTTTGGGGGAGGGTCAACAAATTTGGAGTTGTCATTTTTCATTTTGGAAAGTTTGCTTCTTAAATGGCTACTTTTTCTAACCAAAAAAATTATTTGACATTGCCTTAAAAAATGGCATGAGTGAAGGTTATACCAAATCCACATAAGATTCACATAGGATTTAACGTTTCAAATGACAGATGGATTAGAGCTGGTGTTGGCTTTCAAAAGTGACAATTACTATGTCACATTAGATTTGAAGGCTCCCATTGGTAATGAAAATACAAATGTGGAGCAATTGAGTTAGTAGAGCAAGCGGAGTGGTATTGGTACCTAGTGGAAATCATCGTTACTATCATATATTTTGATGGCGTTCAAATCTCAATAACAACAACTAAGTGCATCCCCATCCTTATCTCCATCAGGCTCATGAAACCTCCTGTACGTCAAAGTAGCAACCAATTCCCTCAAAACCTTCTCACACCAGGCTTGCTTCAATGTCCGAGAGAAATACCCGTGCAACCAATGCCCTTACTTTATCATTTCCCAATCTATTTTGGAACTTGATAATCGAATCTTTCTTGATTTCTTGATCTCTACACTTTTGGGTTTTCCCATTGTATTCTATTATTCCATTTTGTCTTGATGCTCTATACATAGGCTGTAGGCATTCCATTTGCATGGGATCCGGCCGGGCTGCTAGTGTTCGGACTTAGTGTGTGCATTCGAACCGTTGATCTCTTCTTTTTGGACGAGATTTAATGCCAAACTAATAAACAAACAACATCATCTAAGCTCCTACAAAGTTGAAATAAAAAAGAGTATGAACAGATTGAATCTGGTCTTGGCAAGGGAAGTCCACCGGGACTATGGACTTCCACGATCCTAAGGTGAGATCTTGAACTGAGATCCTGAAATTGATGAAATTTTAAAGTGAGATCCTGAACCTAGCATAAGATCCACTAGACACGTCCACTATGAGATCTTAATCCTGAATTAAACATGTGAACCACACTTTAAACGTACCAAGCTTAGCTCTTTCATAACAACCACATCAACCGTCCATGTTGACAGGACAGAATCATGAATTTCACTACGTAGGGGCAAGCCTATGTAATTCGTAGGAAATTTTTTTATTTTCTATATAAAACTAGAGGTTTTTTTTTCTTCTTGTAGGGGCGATCGCCCCTACTGGCACCCCCGGCTCCATCCCTGCATGTTGATCACGTCTCTTTCTTCTAAATTTAGATGGTGGATAAACCCCAATTCAATTATATAAAATGAGTTTCCCTTTTCTATTTTTTTTTGTTTTTTTGAACGTTGAAAAATATAAGAATTATAAAACTATTTTAATAAAAAGTAGAAGTATAAAGAAATAGGAGTAATATTTTAACATTGTAAAGTAAGAATAGATAGTCTGGTGCAGTGCGCTTTTAAAAAAGTGACCAGCTAAAATAGAAAGTAATTTTTAAAATTTAATTTGGTCTAAAATTTGCCGAGACGGATGAGAATGCTCTACAACATTTCATAAGTTTTGCCGACCTAAAAAATTGAGCATAGGAAACTGTACATAGTCACGAACTGCTGGTTAGATTTACCCCAAAACAAACCCTAATTTTCTTGTCTCAATTCACGACATATATATGAAGTTAATTAAACAATACCCACACCTGTTAGAGATGAAGAAGCCATAATCTAAAAGTATAGTAACAAGCTCCTTCTTGTTCTTGATCGATCAAAGCTACAGGTGAAACCCCAAATTTTGTAAACCAACGTCCTGCCTTTTCTACGTAGGGAGAGTATGTCTTTCTACCTACTTTCCAGATTTTTCAAGAGTATGTGTCCAAATGGGCTTAACACATATATATAGGATGTGGGTAGGATCGACTCAAGTGCCCAATAAATTTGAAAATAATTATCACTAACCGAAACGAGCCCAGAACAAATACTCCATTATATTTGATAGTCAATCTGATCTGGGTTTTAAGAATAAATGATAAATGCTAGTCCACTGAATAAATATAACATTGCTCTCTCAATTTTTGTTTTTTTTTTTTTTTTTGGGTGTCAACAGACTCAACACTTATGTAGATAAGCATACACCAGAGGAATTCCTACAACAGAAATACTACCTCCGTCCGGATTTGTTGGTCCACAAACATACTTTTTCAAGTCCGAAAATATTTGTCCATTTCCAAAAGTTAAAGAGTAAAGTATGAAAAAAAGTAGTGGAAAAAAAATTGGAATTTCCAAAACGGACCAACAAATCCGAACGGAAGAAGTAATAAATATGATGTATTGAATTGCGTCACGATTGCGATAGCAAAACTTTGGTGAAAAACTGAGAGGAGCGTTTGAGGAGCTAAAGCTAATATAGGATAGGGTCCATATTACTTTTAAGTACAATCCTATAAAGCTGTCTATAAATATGTCCTACAACCCCAGCTCAGAAACATGGGGTCCAATGTGGTAGGCATTCATTTTCTGGCAAAGGCATCCCCCACATGGGAATATGATCGAGTAAAATTACTATAAACCCACAAACACATAGACAAATATTTACACACTTGGAGCAAATTCACCCGTTGGTTTCAAAATGATATTGTCAAAGTCATATTTTGTTAACTTTCTATATTATCAAAAAGTCAAAAAATAGTAATGTCGTTGCATCGGTTTGTGTCATTTTAGCATAATCACAAATGCACACCACCGAATTGCATTGAACTAAACTTTTTCTCAATTTTCGAAGCAAATTACATGGCGTGGATGATTTGGCAAATTTAGCAGTTGCAAATTGGATGCCAAATTATGGCATTGAGTTTGGCACAAGGGTGAAGAGGGTTTTGGCGTTTTGAATGCCAAATTTTGGCTTTGGCTTAGGATTTGGCATATGAGTGAACTTACTCTTACATAGCACGTGATCAAGTCCACACGTGTTGAATTTCTAGCATGTGTATACACATGTGTGCAATCGTTTGTATGCGAGTGTGTGGTACTAGCTAGCAATAGCATTGCTCTACTATTGAGTGTTCCTAAAGTACGTATCATGATGTCTCACCCAACGCCATTTAGAACGACACGATCGAATAGGGTTCACGACTCAGTATGTGATTGTATGGTTAGTAATTAGAATAACCTAGGTTTTCTAAATTAATTTAGAAATCATTTCTCACCAAGGTAATAAGAATAACGTACGGTTAATTATAGCAACAATGATAGGGATAGAACAACCGGCCACAGCACCAACCACAATAATAACAATGCAGTGCCACGTCGGCTGTTGTCTCATTACCCATCAAGCAGTGTCACATAAGTTGTTGTAGTTGGTTTTTTTTTTTCCTCGGCTAAAGAAAAATTTACTAATCTTTGAGAGAGAACAAAGATTAAAAGGAACGAGAGCAAACAAAAGCTACCCAAACCCAAGAAAGACGTACGTTGGCAAGATGCCACAAAAGAAAAAAGAATTGCCCAAAACACCACAACACTGAATAGGGCACAACACAAAAAAACTTATGGCCTAACACTACCAACAGCTCCAAAACAAAAATACACCGACACCCAAACAAGGAGAACGAAGCACCAAACCATCCAAAACTAACAAAAACACAAAAGCATCACAAGGTAGAAACAGGAGAAGAGCACCGAAGGAACAACATCAATGACAGCAACACCAAAAACAATCGCAAACCAAACATCCTTAAAATATCACATCCAAGCTAAAAACCGCGCGCCCGACAAAGCAAAACTAGCTGAAGAACCAAAACCCAAACAAACGCAGCAAGGAGGAACATGAAAAGACTCAAATTGAAAAGGAAGCATCTTCCTCCAAATTATCAAAATCACAACCCCCCAACAATGCACTTGTATCAATATACAGTATATACTTACGAGCCTTCTCAATTAACATAGAATTCCTATTGTGAATGACTATTGTAGTTAGTGTTGTGGCCGGTTGTATTCCTATAACACACATGAATTAATTTGCAATCGCAGAAGTCAACATCTATGGTTCTTTACCGGGTTGACGGCGTAATAGATTTGTCGCATAATTCTTTGTGACCGTTCTTTGTAAGCATCTGTGAATCTGACCCGTTAATTACCGAGATGGACGACTTGGATGGGTTAGCAGGACTTGCCGTGCCTAAGGGATGGTAGAGCCCCCGGGTTCAATCAAATTGTGCTTATAAATCTTGTTAGCTAATAAAAGTGTAGGAGGACCATGTTTACAGAAGTTATTCTTCCTTAAAATCATTCCCATGCTTGAAGTCCCAACTTAACTGATAATGTCTAAATCTCTCCTTCAACAGCATAATCATAGTTAATAATTGCTGGCAAAAAAGTATTCCAAAGACTAATTAAGGCAGCGTTTGATTTACTCGAACGGAACCGAAATAGAATGATCATTCTCTTAAATCAGATCTAGCTCGTTCTAACGTCTATTCTCCTAAAAATGACAGGACATACATTACAAATGAAATCATTCTAGCAAACCAAACGCTACCTAACGATACCGAACCGAATTTCCACATAAGCGTACTATCATTTAGAGTACAAAATATTGAAGGAGGATGGTAGAATTATGAATGCATATCATCAGGAGCAGTCAGCCTTAGATTTAGCAGAATGACTGCTTATGATGTTATATCATTCTAGTAATTCAAAGCTTCAAGCAAGCATATATGTTGCGGCCAAACAATGCCTTATCTTTCAAAATCCTCCCCCTAGAGGTGGAGCCCAGTAGTCGGCTCCATTTTCACTTCCAACATGTTGAGTGCATGATAAAGGAACCAAACACAACCCTCTACTCCTCAAGTCCTTCGGTTCATCACCCTAAAATCATCAACACATGAATCAATTTGATAAGTAAATTTAGGAATTTCCCAAAAGTGCTAAAAGTGATAGAGGGCTAAAAGCGCTAAGAATAATTGATGTAGGGGAGAAGCATAATCTGTCTCAAAATTCGTGTGTAGCCATTTTATTTCTATGTGGAGGTACAATTAGTTTCATTGTTATTGAAGGCGCGCATTGCATAATATATATATTCAGCAACATTAATGCTAAGTTACGTTGTACATATAACCAAAACATTCACATGAGCGTGTGGGGCTCACACCCACTGGTGTTGTAGTGCGTGCGGTACATAGACACTCATCGAATATTTGTGTAAGTGTGTATGTATTTTGTGTCTATTCTTATACTTTTTCTATATATATTCAGACTCAGAAGCTCCTCTCCTTTTGAAGTGATTACCATCCAACAAATAGACAAATTAAAGAACTAAACAAGAATCTAAGACCTTGTTAGCTAGGGTTAGTTCTTGTATTCTGATAATTGTCTCCATTTTTTTTAATAACCCATGAGCATATGGATTTTAAATATAATCTCCAACTAGAAAAGTGAGCATCAAGAAGAAGAAGAAAAATTCTATTCTCAAAATCTATTTCCACTCAGATTGAATGAGACATGAAAACGACCACTGGTTAAAGTCTAAGCATTTCTTTAGTTTTTTTTTCTTCTTGAAGTTGATTTAGATTATTTATTAAAAAAATCCCACAAAGTATAATTTGTCAATAGAAAATTAATATTTAAAGTTTACTAAAGCTGGACCTCATATTTCAATATATCCAACTTTATGAATAGAATAATATAAGCAAAGATGCTTTATACAAGTTGCTTTTGAGTAAGTGATGGATCCAATAAAGGTAGCATACCTGAGCATAGTCCTCTTGAAATGTACAATTTCTATCTCCTTCAACCTAAAAAGAAGTCCATAATCTCCTCATTAAACTACTAATTAATTAACCTCATACAATTAGTCACACATGCAGAATATATGCTTTGGTGTGGCATTGGAAAATGGAAAAATGGGTAAAATGGGTCTGCTTACAGACTGTTGGTGTCTCATGTTTGCTGAGGAATTGCTCAAGTATGGGGAGCTAAGTGCCTGCATTCAAGGAAAAAGAAAGTGCGTTTAGTCTTTCTATCATAATTTTTTTTTTTTTACAAAGATAAAATATTATAGAGTGGAAATAAAAATGCACGCGTCGAATGTATTCAAGCGTGCCGATCTTCTTGCACAATATGCTTGAATGCACAGTTTTCCTTTTCTAATTTATTTGTCTATACCTGATTGTACTCGTAATTTTATTTTAATGCATGATTTCCCTTTTAATGGAAAAAAAAAAACTAAAAAATGTTTTGAAATTATTGTTGCTATAGTTCTATTTGTGTGGATAAAAACAAGCATTGATTTGTAAAGAACCAATTCAGGAGATGAACCGAATGGAATCTTAAGCATTCATTGATTCAAGTGGAAAAAAAAAATGAAATTCAAGAGCTCCAAATATCTAAAGAAGGTTTTGAAAAGCATGAAAAAATGGAACTTTTACAGCATGCCCTAATGTTCAGAGCACATAGATATAGATGTTGAAGAAACATCACCTCAATTTGACTCTGAAGGAATCCAATATACCCAATGGCTTCTAACAACACTGAAGCAGTGTCAGTCTGCAAAAAGAGAGAAAATATTACTACTCCACAAACATGCCACCCAAAGTTACTTTCTTTTTCTTTTCTTCTTTTTTTTTTCTTTTTTGTTGAATTAATATAATGCTGAAAAGACAATCCCAGATGGCAAGTAAAGCAAAACTCAGGTTCTTTAAATCTGTGAAAGTAAAATTAAAAGAGTTCATTAATTTTATTTTGTGGGTTTTGATCACAAATTAATTTAACTATTCATGTTGTGATGATCAGAGAAGTAGGATTAAAAGAGTTTGGAATTATTACCTTTCCAAATGGGGAAACAAGTTGGTGAAGGGCCGTTATTCTATCCCCTAGCTTCTCTTTTCTCACCTGGTTCAGATCAGTCCATAAAATATGAAATTTCATTTCTCTATTATTAGTTCTACATCTAACTTTACTACTTAATCATTCATATGATCATGTCTGTGGGGATAGCTGAAGCATATTCAGCTCTCCTTGAAAAAAAAAAAGAATAGACAATCAAGAAAGTTACACCGGATTTTGGACCTCCGATGTAGTTATTTTCGTATGCATAGCCGATACTGTTTGATATCAGCCAATATAAGTCCCTAGCTATTACTTATGCCCTTACATATCTCGATACCGCGTTTAAAACGCTAGAGTTATGTGTACCTTCAATGGTGGCAGTGTTGGAGTTGATTGAACCTTAGCTTTCTTAGATACCCCACCGGCTGCTGTGCTATTACACTAGAACAAATTAAATAGCAATCAGAGAAATATTAAGAGTTTGGATAAAGAAAGAAAAATTCAGTGTACATATAATTTCATAAAATAATAATATAGCCATTTCACATTATCACGAATATTGAGATAAGCTGCAGTTGGTTTTTTCCATGATAAAAAAGAAAAAAGAAAAAGAAAAAGATAAGCTGCAGTTTTGTTGAAATTGTCCTGCCTTACCAAAACAACCTTAGTCTCCTAAACAAGTAAAAAAAAAAAAGGAAACATATGGAATTGGTAAGTTATAGGATTCTCAATCATGAATTTCAGGTTTATCCCTTTCAGATCAAAAAGAAGAAGATGAATTTCATGTTTTGACTATGAGTTGAATACTATTCATATTTTAATTTCAAAAATAAGCCCACTCTTCAATTTCTAACAAAATTTTGTTTGGGAAAAAAATATTTTGGAATTTCAAAAAATCCCATGATGCAAAACAGGGAAAAATGGTTTTTAAAATTGCCAATAGATTTTTTTTGTGAACATAGACAATTAATTCTCAAAATCTACCAGGAGTAAGTTTCTGAAAAATATCCTGCGAAACTGAATTTGAAAACATCAACAGATTAAGGATTCTTCTAATCTCTCTCACCTCAGATGAATGATCAGGGAATTGAATCCTTCCATCTCCCTTGTTACCAGAAAAGTCCAACATATTAGAGCTTGTTGAAGTGGTAGTTGTGACAGAAGACCTAGGTGAAGAAACTCCCATGACTACTGGAGACCAAGAATTAGGTCTACTTGGTGTCTGAAATTCATCAGCGACATTCATGTGAGTACCGTACACTTGGTTACTGTGTGCATCCTCTTGTTTTATATCGAAAATAGGAACCCGTAATAAAGACGGATTAATCAAGATTTGTTGGTGGTGTTGGTCTTCCCAATTTTCCAACCTCTTGTGCTGAAAGTGACTCCCACCACCAAACTTATTATCAGCTTCTTCTTCACTAGCCAATCCACCCCTAGAGAGAAGGAAAAAAAATCATTAAAATCCACTCAGATTTCGTCACAAAATTCAAAACCCATTCAAAGATAAGCAAGAAAATAGTTATGTGTGGGGAAAATTAGGTTAAGAATTGATTATAGGGAGAAAATTACAAAGAAAAAAAATATAGGGATTAAAAAAAATGACCTAGGAGGAAATATTCCAACCATAAAAAACGTATGGTTTTTAGATCAAAATCTCAGTGAAGCCATGTGATAAAAGCAAGAGAGAGAGAGAGTTACATGAGGAGTTGGCTCCATGACTGTGGAAAGTCTTGATCAGCACAAGAGTTCAAAGGGAGTGAAGAAGAGGCAGGTGCAAATTGAGGGAAGAGGGAGGGGCATGGAGGTAAAAAAGCAGAAGTTTGCTGAGCTTTGTCACTCAAGCTCCACCAGCTAGGGTTTCCTGCCATCATTTGTGAGCTCTGAAATTATGATCAGCTGATTCAGCTCTACTCTCTCTTCAAACCACATCCACTACTCTTGCCTAGAATTGAGAGCAACAAGAAAAACATTTCCTTTCAGCAATAATTCTCGATAATCTCATTTGAATTTCATCTTGTGTGCATATGTGACATAGTACAGGGAACAACTACATAAGCCGTGAAGCATATCGATATACTTCCTCCATCTCAAAAAGTTGGTCAATTATAAAAAGACGTGCAATTTACAGATAAAAACCGAACTATTTCCGTGTTTGGTGACACGAAATTAAAAAACACATTGAACTCTTTAATTTGGTATCAAGTTAAAATTTATATGCAGAAGTATTTTATTTTTTTATCCAAAAATTATACATCTTTCCATGGTAAATCAACTTTTTGGAACAAAAAGAGTAATTATGAAGTGAAGAGCTTGATAGTATTGTACATCAAGTCAAGACCTTGCTGACCGCAAAGGTCGGCAGGCCCTGCTGAGCCGATCGGGACTATCCAGATTTGAGGGTAGTCAAAATACTTAAAATATCCAAAAGTATTTTGGACGGTCCAGATTTGAGATCATCAAAATAGTCAAAATTCTCAAAATACCCTTTGGCATTCCTCAAATCTGGACCGTCCAAAATACGTTTGGACGGTTCCGATGGACTCGGCAAGACCTGTCGACCCTTGCGGTCAGCAGAGTCCCCAAATTCGTGTCTCACATGTCCATCTTTAGTTTTCCTTGGAGTCTAATAGCCATAGCCAGCAAATTAATGTGAACGTAACCAAATAAAGGGTTACCAAATTCTCTTGTTATTGTACTCTACTCTTTTGTTTTATTTTCTGCGTTGGTATCACTGGGGTCACTTTCAGGTTTCCACAAGTTCGTACCAACAATCAGTGCCAATTTAGATGGCATGTCAAGTAGAATTACACTACAAATGTGGTGTGAATATATGTGATCACCGTAACATTGCTCTATTTTGAATTTCTCTTTCCCGTTTTTCCTTTTCACGCCTCTCGAACTTTGTCCTCTTTCTGTTTTTATGCAACCAAACGGGGCCTATGTTGACGCTTGCAGAGACGTGTTTGCTTTCCCAGATGAGGTTGAAGAAACCACCCCCTTGTCTGTGTCAACAAAGTAGTCATTTTTTGTGGGGTTAGGAACCTCTTTCTCTCTCTTTCTCACACATTTATTTAATGTTGATTTTTATTCTTTCTTTAGCTTTATAGAAAAGTGAGGCAGGAAAGCTGGTGGGGAGTGTTCTCACGCCAAAAAATAAATGTTTTGTGGAACTTATATAACATTATATGCTTCATTAAATTGGAGTGATAATCCAGCGTTTAGTCTTTGAGCAAGGGTTAGCTTTTAGGTTGCTGAGCGAAAAAAATAAAGTTAGCTTTTGGTTTCGTGATATATCAAGTAACTGATTATGTATATACATTAGTGATTATGTTCAAGCCATGATTTCAACTTGGGAAATAAAATGGATTTGGGGAGCCTGTAGTGCCCGTAGTCTCCCAATTCGATTGTTGATCTCCGCATACCTTCTAGGCATGCAGTGGTAGTGGCAGGGGCGGAGATATATAGGGGTTGGGGGTGGTTCCGGCCCCTCCCAATTTCCTATTTTGGAGTATATTTTGTATATATATATATATTCTTTAAACAATTAACTTCGAAAATAATTAAAAAGTAAGAACAATTCGAAAATACTAAATTATGGTGAATGATCGTTTGCAATGACGATACTGCGTTTGTCGAGTCATATGATAACAAGAATACTCGAGATTAATTTTTTAATTTATCAAAACCGTCCTATTAAAACTCGAATGACTAGATTTAGTCTTGAAAAATGACCAGCGGAAGCCACAAGAGACTAGTTAGCGTACTAGTCCAAACGAGACAGGTACTCAAATCCAGGACTATTCTTGAATCCACAAGAGAGAGATTAAATCTGAATTGTATTTGATTAAAAGCTACCGAATAATAGATATTACATGCCCTTTTATAGGGAAACCCTAGTAAACACTACCAAAAAATAAAGTATCCCGGAAATTAGAAAAATTTCTGAAATTGAAAACTAGAAAGAAAAAAAAAAGTATTCTCAATTGGAATCAACTTAAACAGAATTATACGATAAGAGTAATTCATAATCTAATTATTTTCTAATATAGCAAAAATACTACTCCCTCCGTCTATTTTTAAATGTGTTACCTGGGAATTCTAACTATTTTTCTCTCACATCAACTTTTACAACTTTTACATCTACTTCCATCACTTACCCTTATTAATATAATAATACCCACTAACTTTTTAAAAATGAATCTACTTTTAAGGGCAAAATAGGAAATGTACCCACTAACTTTTCAAAACACATACTTATTAAGGGACAGCCCAAAATGAAAATGTACACACTATAAAAGGGACGGAGGGAGTAAATCGAAGAGTAAATTGAAGGCCTAAACAAAGGAATTTGGCCAAAATTCACCATCGAACTTAGGGTCGTGAGTCATGACTACAACTCGATTCTGCTTCAACTCGTCAAGTTTGGGCTGATTCCGGGCTTGTCGACTAATTGGCGAATTTGGCAATTTTCAATTAAAAGTTGTTTGGGCCTCCGGGGCTTTGACTGGTCCAACTGGTCATAGAATTGGGCTGCTACTTATTCTACATCAAAAAAATCATCGAACCAAGATTTTTTGCATAATCCGGCCCCCTCCGACTTTGATTCCTGGCGGCTGGCTCCGCCACTGGGTAATGGTAAGTTGCTTACTCACCCATTTTAACCTTAATAAGGCTGCGGATGTTTGGTCATTAAACATGATCATGGACCTTGATTATGGAGGTGATTATGAGGAAGCTAATCGTAGAATTATGATTATGGAAACCGAAAATGACCAAAGGGCAAAGTTTCAGGCTTCCCAACCCGATGTTTGATTCTTAGTTGTCTCCTTGGGTGTTGCTTTGCTTTGGTGGGATTTGGGAGTGTTGGTTCCTTGGTATTGTTTTGGTTGGCCCCTTGCCAATCTCGGGATTGTTTCTCTCCCTTTGGGGTCCTGGCAGCATATGATCGATTGTGAGAGTGAAGAGGTGCATTTGTGGTCATTCTCTTGCTCCGGTTTGATGCCTTGTGCATGAGGTACTTTTAATCTTTGAATTTAATTTTTGTAATTTATTTTCAAAGATTAATAAAATTCTCTTCTGTTGTTAAAAAAAAAGAAGTAATTTTGGAGGAGTGAGGACATGAGTTAGAGTATTTTAGGCGACATTAAGAGAGACTCTTATAACCTATTTATTAATCCCTCGGTGTATATTCTTGAGGTGGCCTACGAATTCTTCATTTGTAACTCTTATAGTCACGCCTAAAAAGGATGGTCACGCACTGGTCGCTCCGTCCACCTTTTTTACCAAGCTAAGGGCTGTTACATATTACTATTACAAATTTTTATTGATTTATTTGAATTATTGATTGGTTTTTTCGTTAAATGATCATGTAGTACGATCTAAGAAATTTTCCAATCTTTTTAATCACGAGTTGTCCCCTATATATCATGTTGTTTTACTTGGTCGATTTCATGTATAGCATTCCAGAATGACACATCTTTGATTACGGAAGAATCTGGTGATTTTCGAATTAAATCGGGGGCTGTTTGACCTTTCCCATTTTCAAGTTCTCCTTTTCACATCCCAGTACCCATTCAGGCAAAACATTTTCTCCAAATTTGACAATTGGCAAAAACTCAAATTAGCTCTGGAGGAGCTTTTCGTATTCAACTTCTCATTTTCTTCGTCTACCCCTGTTGCAAAATGCATTCTGCACTGTTCTCCAACATATTCTTACTAGATTCAAAATACATTATGACCATAATCCAAAAAACCCAAAAAAATAAAAATAAAAAAACTGAAAATAAGGCTCCCAAACACCCCCTTGTGCCTTTCCGGTCCTTTTTACGTTGGGCTCTGATCAGTAGAGCCCCCATTGGACTCTCAATGCTAGTTGGTTCTATGACCTTCACTTGGAGCAAAAGCAAAACCCTTTTCCAAACCTCATATTGGTACATATCATTAAACATGTGTTGCCTAAAAACATTTGGCTTTGTTCACCTACTTAGAAAAGTGCAACTTTTAATTCTCACCTTCTTTGGTTCAAACTGCAAATAGTACTGGATTCCAGATCAAAAACTAGTGAGAATAGTTTTCAACTTCATTTTGCTGGCTTTTTATCAATCGATCGACAAAATAGATCCTTGCATTTTCGAAACATACTATCGATGAACAGATGCAGGAGCCTAGATGCGAAATGAACTTCCCGATCGTTAACACGAGATCCTTGATGGGCTCACCATCTGCACCTAGCTAGATGGATTATCAAGAAGGTGAGCTCTAAATAAATTTGAGTACTCCATCTTGTAACATCATAATACCCTTTGCAGCTCATGGATTAGCGGTCAAAAATTCATACAAATACAGAAGCTGAGATAGAAACGGGAAATTATTAGAGCGAAAAGTTATACATGATTCGTTCTGGTGATGGAAATGGCTACAATACATATCTCTTTTCTGGTGCATATCATATGCATCCAAGTTATCTACCATTGGATATTAAAAAGTTACAAATCGATTACTTGTTAATCTGAGCAACAGGTGACCTAACAAATTGAAGAATAAAAAAGAGGTAAATTTCACTTACCTCCCTTGAGATTTTTGACAAAATACAGAGACTTCCCTTATACTTTCTGAAATTCCACGGTCCACTATTACTTTTCAAACTAATTGTAAGATTCTCCTCTGCCGTTACTTTAAGACTAACAGTGTCAACATTTTTTATGTGAAATGATCATAGTACCCTTAGTATATATCCTCCACCCTGAAAAAATAATTTTTTTTAAAAAAAGGTTAAAAAAATATTTAAAAAAAATTAAACCGTTTTTCATTTCAAAACAAAAAGTATCAAAGAGATTTTTTCAAAAAAAAACTAGTTTTTGAAATTTTTTGTTGAAAATAGTTTTTCGAGGGGGAAATTTTTTTTGGAAAAAGTTTGTTAAAAAAGGGTACAAGGGGTGTGTTTGCAAATCGAGCAAAGTACAGAAGTGCAAATATCCAAAAAAAATTAACTCTAATTTTTTAAAACTATTTAAATTACGCCATAGCTATAGTTTGAAATATTTTAAAGAGTTTAAATTTTCAAGTAAGTTACGCCATAGCTATAATAAAAGCGTTTTAAAACTTTAAGGGAAGCGAGGCCCAAATTAGTACCTGAAATTAATTTAGATTAAAAATATCTTCTTCTTTTTGTGAAAATTGAAAGTAAAATTATGTTAAAGAAAACTCATTTACTTCTTCGAAATACATTTGCCTCAACAATTACTAAGGCCACATAACATTAAAATGTAATAAAAAATTAAAGCTAAGCAATTATTTTCAAAATACATACTATTGATTACGTATTCGATTGTTGGCAATCGATTACCCAATTGATTATACATAGTTGAAAAAGTTACGATTTTTTACTATAAAAGTTACGAGACGCAAAAAAATGTTACAAATCATAATTGAGAAAAGTTACGATTTTTTGTGTCAAAGTTACGAGTCCCACAAAAAGTTATGAAACGCACGAAAAGTTACAAAACGCAAGAAAATATTACGAATCATATTGCGGAAAAAGTTACGAATTCTTAGTATAAAAGTTACGAAACTCACGAAAAAGTTATAAATAACCGGTTCTTCAAGTCATTTATTATGAGGTGGCGCAATCTTGACCACATAATGGGTGTGTATCGTACACATCTTTAAGGGGTGTGTAATGTAGATTTTTCCAGGATATATCTAGATGAATATGAGTAGGTGAAAGACATCTCCGTAATTGATTAGATCTCATAATATAGAGAGAGACTAATAATCATGAACTGGAAGAGGTGAGTATAGTTATCCGGATTGAAAGGATTATTCAGTATCCCAGATTCTTATATCTAGGGATGGAAATGCAACCAATCTCAAATATGGGTAGTCCATAGAGATGGCAATTCAACACGTCCCGACCCGCCCTAAAACCACATAGCTCAGTCCTGACTGGGGCAGGTATTTGTTTAGTAAATTTTTTGGGTATAGGGTCAGGGTTGGGAGAGAATTGAAAAAACCCACCTAATTAAGGTAAAGTTAGGGTAGACATCACTCCTTCCTGCTACCTACCCCGGAAATTTTTTATGCATAAAATTTTATTTTATTTTTATATTTTTACACTTACAACTAAAATCCCACATTACATATCAATTATTTTTCATTTTCCTCCTAGATAGTAGATTTTGGTTAAATTGTAGTAATTATTATTCTGTGAACTTTTATAATTTGTGCTCACTAATTTTTGAATCATATTTTCTTAATATGTAAATAAAAATAGGTGGGAGGGAGGCGCAAGGAGAACCCATCCATTACCCAATCGGGTTAGGAGGGGATAGATTTTGGGATCGGGTCAGGGTATAGCAAAACCCACCCCGCCCCATTGCCATTCCTAGTAGTCCAGATTGTCGTATCAGAAGCTAGTAGTCCAGATTGTCGTATCAGAAGCTACGTTATATCCGGGTCCAAGCGACCCGAGACAAACAGTAGCTCAAGCACAAAGGCAATTTTAGTTTTAACCTACTAAACATCAGTTTCTAATTGCTTTCAAAATTACCCATGCACTTGAGGACCCTGGAGACATGAAAACTTAATCACTACAAAGATCATCAAGTGTCAATGCCTCAATCATTCAAAAGTAATCCGGTAGATATAGTACATGACCCACTTGACAATCCCCAAGATTAACAAAAGAATAATTTGAGAAAGGGGTTTTTTAACAGTGATCAAATCTTTTAAAACTTTTTACAAGGCTACAGACATGTCCTTGCTGTAAAGATTACAACCACAGAACATCTGATTAAAAGCCAGAAACTACTCAAATCGTGTTTACACGTGCGCCCTACCATCTTAATATCTTACACACTGAGAAATCTTGCCCATTATAAGTCAAACCAAAGGTAAATCCATATCAAGAAAACTGTTTTTGTATCAAAACAACAGCAGCAGTAACTTCCAAAGAAAAAAGGGGTACGTACCCGTTTTACTTTACTCACCCAGCAAAGAGGGACCACTCAAGTTATGGGAGGGGAAAAAAGAGAGGTCAAATTTAACTTTTTGATGAGCCGAGGTAATGTTTGACATGAAAGAAGGAAAAGCAACAAGAGTTAAAAGAAAGTTGCCACCTTTGATTGAAATACATAAAAGTAGCCAAAGAATGAGAGCTACTCTACAGCAATGAATAGATGCTTTCCTAAAGGGGCTTTGGTTTCTTAACTAAATAGTCATTGCCAATTTTGGGCATCTTTTTATACAACAGGTTAATATCTCCACTTCTTTTCTTTTTTTTTCCCATTCCCAATCTTGTGGTATCTATTGTTTCTGAGTATTACTTGTTGATCGTAGCACCATGCCGTTGCATGGCAATAACTGGCTCGTTGCATCGGGTACACCTGAAAGACAGAGCTGCAGAACACCGTGTCCGAAGGCAGTAATAACAATAGCTGCCACAAAACCAACAGCATATAATTGTAACCAACCCAAGTTGGCTCATACATTGTTTACGAAATAATGTAAATAAAGGTGTTCTAAAACATTTCCGTGGATAATTCCCTCACCCCAAAACATACAAGCAGGAGGTCATCCCAAATCAGCACTAATTATAGGGCCCACACTATAGCGGTGAACTACAAGATAGTGGTGAAATACACGAGAAAATGATAAAACCTATGACGGCTGCAAGATATAGTGAAAAAGTTAATTCACTTCTTGTCTTGAAACGCATACAGAAATATTTCCCAACAGGAGGTCCAGGTTGAAGGATAGCAAACCCTGTCTCCAATTAACACGGATGCCCTCCAAGCCATTATTTCAAGGAGATCAGATTTATTAAGTTGCATCGAAATCTGAACAGTCATTACTAAGCGTTTTCTTTCAAAAAAGGAGTATTCGGATAATTGTACCATTTTTCATGTCAAAGGAATCCCTAAATAGTAACTACAAAGGATGGTAATAGAACTGACTGCCCTGAAGCAATGCATGACTGGGTTAACCAATAGAGTGGGAATCTAAGAATTTCAATACATAGCGATTGGACTGTTAGATTTTAGCCCATATGAAGCAGAAATAATAATGATCAACAGAAAGAAGGAAAATATATGGGGTGTACCTGTGTTGACAGGGGAGAGCTAAAAATGAAACGGTTGGAGTGGCTAAGCAGATGGGGCACTGGGTTTCATCCCCACCTGAACCTGAAGATTCATCCTTTGAGAATGGACGAAGGAAATTCTTAATGGATGATGAGTTGAGAAGAGGAAGGAGCAACAACAACATTTCCTGCACAGTAAACCAAGTTTTAAGACCACCATAGATAATACAAAATGTACAGTTCTTGCATAGCATGCGCTTTATTTAGTACACAAATATTTTTGAAGAAAATAGTGGTGAAAGCATCACTAAGTTTTAAAAAAACGTTTAGATTACCATCAAACTTTCTTTGCATAATACAACATTTGGGTACATTGAACTTTAGGGGAAATATTCAGGGAATCAAAACGAGATAGACCAAAAGTGTGCTAGAAAGAACACTCCACTCAGCATTGGATCATGTACTTAGTTGCAGACTTTCAGCTTAGGCAGTCTGGCTAATAATTTCTCACCAGAGATTACCAACTGAAAAATATATAAGAGGATCTTTAAGTTTGCAATGCAAACCGATTAAACCATCCTAAATCACTTGCTGGAGTTGAAAATAACGAACAAATTACCGAGAATTCATTCCACACTAACTGGCGGTTCATGTACTCAAAGCTAACAGCTCGATTCATATGAGGGTTTCCATAGACGAGCCTTGCTTTTAGTGCTCTCTCGATAAGATTCCGGTACCTGAAATAGCATCACATGCACTGAAGAATGGTGAGGCATAATGTAATCAAAGTTTTAAGTAAACCTAGAACAAAGAAATTCTGAAAAGAATTCTCCTGCAGAAGCCACTACATGTTTCAGGTCATGAAGTTTAGGATAAGTATTAGCTAGTAACGGTTGTAATCATTATTTAGATAGAATAGAGATGTAGCACTGCTATTATCAAGACAGGACTTAACCACACAACTACAACATTGTCAAAACAATACATAACTTCAAACTCTAAAAGCTAATCACCTAATGACACCGGTTATTAAAATTTCACGTCATCATAATAGGTTTCTGGCATTTAATCAATCTCACAGCTTGTCCACTTTCACGGACAATATTCACGAACTATAGCATTTGTAGGTTATCCACTAATGTGGGGACCCTTTCTGTGTAACCCATTATTTTGTTGATCTAACATAAAGAATGATTGTGCACAATAACATACCTTCCCGTGTAAAGAAATATAAGCAGGTTGCCAAATGAGGCAGCTTTATAAATTCCTTCTATATGTTGTATTAAAGTCCATGCTCGGCGTGCCACTGACCTCTGAAGAATACCGGAAGATGTACTAGTTGAGCGTATGGCAGGGAGATCAAATTATGATACCATGAATTGGAAAACAAATACCTGCTCAGAATCGCCCCATCTACGGAAGGCAGAAAATGACTGTAGACGAGCCCATATGTATTGACCACCAACAGTGGCAACACAGTACCATAGTTTCTGACCAACAGTGAGTCCAGGTCCCTCCAAACCTGTTCTGACTGGAGTACATCAGAGAAAAAGACATACTCAGTCAAAGAAATCCATAGTTGGAGGCTGAAAAGCAAATCTAACATTGAGATTTGATGCAACAATGCAGAAGGATGTAGTTGTTGTGCATCAGACCCACTTTGGGAATGCTTTTCTATCATGCATCGTGAAACTTGGCAAGACTTTTTCACCAAAGCAGCATGACAAAGTAATTTTTCTGTGTAAACTACTTTGTAAAATCACCTAAAGTTGCACATTTAATCTATTTTCCTTTCCTTTTGATAAGTACACTAAAATCATAGGTCGAAAATGAAATGTCAAATGAACATTACAGGACGAACCTTTTATCTAACAAATCACGAAACACCATGAATCCCCAACCTTTTCCGAAAATGTAGTTCAAACCCAGTTATCTTCTCACCCTTTCATCTATTCCTACGATCAAGCTTTCATAATGAAGCAAGATGATACAATCATAAATTCAAGATCAATCAGGAATTGACTCATAAACTATCTCTTATGTAAGCTAATCAGGCATTTGAGATGCCTATATTTTCCAACACGGTTACATCCAATTCAATCCCACTACACTCTTCCTAAGGATCTAATAGCCAGTAAAGAACTGAAAATATTAGACATTAAACAGGTGACCAAATGAACTGATGAAGAAAATTTATTACATGTGCTGAGGTAATTAGTTTTCATCTGATGAACTTAAGTTAGATGGACCAATTCTGTTCCCCTACCACATTAGCCAGTAGGATTACGATTAAAATTAATGATGATAGGTTTAAAACAAAGAGGAACGGTAAAAACCTATTAAGTGCTGACACAGCCAGGAGTCTCCGCTGGGTCAGAACATCGGGAACATGTGACACATTGGAGACACACCAAAATACGCATGGGACACACCATGTGAACCTCCATTAGATTATAATGTCTGTAAGGGTAGGACACAGCGGGAGCCAGGCACATAGATGGGGACATGGTGGGGCAGCTTTTTCAAATATCAAAAAAATTTCTACGAGTAACTATTTATAACTTCAAAAATATAGGACCAAAAGTGTAATATGAAACATATATGTATGTATACAGACATACACCACAGGTCAATAACGCATTCGATAGGAGCCCTAACCTAAATATCAGTTGTGGTAATGTAGGTATGCATATCTAAGGAAATTATATAAACATTAAACTGACATGTCCCTGCCGCATCAGCATCCCTATATTTTGGGAATGGCCTTGTCCCGTGTCCATACTCGTGTCCATATCCGTGCTACATGTATAAAAACCAAAGTGAGCAAACGCCCGAAATACTGAAAACTCTTGAGATGCCAATAAAATGCAGTATCTAATTTTATAAGGTGGAGGGGTGACCCATTTATAATACACAATCGCTACAACGATAACCAAAGAAGGAATTATCGGCCAACAAAAACTAAAAGCAAGACAAGGCAATAGCTTCTTACCTTTCCCTCCCAGTCCGATCGCTCGTTCATCTCTATATCTCAAATTCATAAGAGCGTTCCCTGGAGTAGGCTTATCAACCCAAATGGAGAACCTCCATATGAGAAACTCAAGGAAAGCATCAAGTTCTGGTTCATACTGGAATAAAAATCCTGGCTAATCCCAAGGAAAAAAGATAAACAAAGTGAATTCCCTATAGCTATACCAGTAACCTCCACAAATGAAAGCCAAAATTAGCCACGTGATACATACCTTCATCAAACTAAAGACATTAACTAACTGTTCTTTCAGCATGGCTGACATTTCAATGTCGAGTCTGTGTGCATCAAACTGATTAACTCTAGATATAGAAACAGGGATGATAGGCTGTGTACAAGAGCAACAAGAAATGTTTAGGTACAAAAATTAAAAAGCGCTACAAAATCTGTATCCTACAATATATTCCTTATTTAGTGTTCCTTCTTGTTTTCTTCACTTTCGTTTTGTTTTTCACCTTCTGTATGGAACAATAGGAGACAGATATCAATAACTCTTCTTTAGACAGCTAAGCCAGTTCTTCTTGGAAGTATGCCACCACTCAAAGGTCTCTTAAACTAGCTTCCTAATCTCAAATGGCAACGATGTTACGACAGAAAATGATTTGTATCAGCTGAACTACATTTGACTAAGTCAGCCACTCTGAGCTACATAGCCAATATCATATACATTAATTGGCCATCTATGACATATCATCTGGATCGGACTATTTCCCAAACAGTTTCCCTTGTCCAATAGTTGGTAACAAGATACGAGGGTTGGGATTAAATCCAACCCACCTATGGCAGCATCCCAGACCAGGGGTACAAAAAACAAACAACAGATTTTATCCAATTCAAGTCCAACAAACAACTGATATTATCTTGTTCAAATACATTCCTTTCCCTCTCAATAGTGGCCAACTTATACTACTTACGAACATGACCAAAAAGCTAAAATCTCAGTCAATTAGCGCCATTAACACGTAGCTATGCTTTCGAAGGAAAGCCCCAAGCTTCAGATAAATTGTTAGTACAAAAACAAATTCCCAGATTTCCTTGCATAATCAAAAGACAAAAAATAATCTCATGGCGAAGCTAGGGAAAACTAATTAGCAAACACTCAGCTAGTTTTTCCAAGCAGACTAAAAATCAGAAACATGGGAATAGAATTAAACCCTAAGTCACAACTTCAAAGGCAAAACTTTATACGAACATTTCGAACAGAAAAAAAAAAATCGAAAGCATAGGAAGTCGTGGACGAAGAAAGAGGAGGAGAGAGAGCGGTACCTGATTGGAGGGAGTGAGAGATTGCCATTGGGGGAGTAGTCTGAGGTAGGTATCCACCCAGGCATCTTCAGGCGGTGGATTATTGTAACTGCTCGATGAAGGTGAAGATGAAGCTGAAGCTAGGGTTTCTCTCTGCATGTTTCTTTCTCAGACCCGACACAGAGACGATGATGACTCTCTCAGCTCCCCCTCTCTCTTCTCTCCCTCTCTGTGTGCATCATACCCACCGTTGTACAGTAACTCTCATTTATGTGGTCGGCTTGGGTTAGCAACTACTGGAGGAAGTTTTATTACTCCCTCTGTTTTCTGTTTTTATGGTCCGCAAAACGAGAACATAAAAATTAAAAAAATAAATAAAAAAAGATTAAAAAAAATTAAAAAAATTCCCAGCTATTTACGGGATATCAATGAGTTCTTCTAATTTATGATGAAGGTTTTAATTCTTCCTTCAAAAAAATGTGTTTTCTTGAGTCCTTGTTTTACGATTCGGACTAATATTTTTTGACGGAGGTAATACTTTTTTTGAAATTTAATTAGATCATCTCCAACCCTTGCTCAAATTTCACTCACTCCAATCACAAACCCATTTTTACTCAAAATTTTCTTAAAAGAAATTCACAAACCCAAGTTATTCCTTTTTTTTCATTCTTTTCCTACCCGCAAATCATCCACTTCACCAGCGTCATAGGTGGCACCATCACCAGCAAAGGGTTTTCCGCCATCACCGGCTCCAACCATTTGTGAAAAGCCCTAATCTCGACCACCGCCACCGACGACGACCTAGATTTCTCCCCAACGTTGACCTAGATTTCAACCATTTGTGAGAAGCCCTAATTTCAACAAGCAAGGTTTTGACTGAGCTCTTATTGTTAACCTAGATTTTGTCGACCAACCACCACCAACGTCGACCATTGCCAGTGAACACCACCCCTTAGTTACCACCAAAATATAGTCATTGGAAATTTGGTTAGGGATTTGGGTCTCCCTGAATTTGGTGAAATGTTTGAGTAAAACTGAATTTGATTCCTGATTTGGTGAAGGACGGGAGCTGTTTTAGGTTTTTTTACTCAGATTTGAATATGAGTTTGAATTTGAGTAATGGTTGCAGATGGTCTTAACTCTTAAGTACTATTGGGAAAATAATTCTTAACACTCCCCTTTTTAACTATAGCACTCTTCTTTTTTGTCTTTTAGTGTGTGAATTTGTTAAATAATCCATGCACTTTGTGAAAAATTATTGCCTGACTGGGTAGTTAAGTAAATTCACACACTCGAAGACAAAAATGGGAGTGCCTTTGGTGAAAATGGGAGTGTTAAAATCATTTCTCTTACCATTTAAATGAAAAATTCCAAAAATACTATACTTTTTTTATTTTTTTTGGTTCAACGGAAATATCCAAAAATACTATTTAGACAATAGCGTGAACTGATTCCCTTGAACTTTTTGGGGTGAAATTTCCCTTGTTCTTTTGAAAAAACATATAGCTATGTCCCGAAAGTGGAGTCCCTCGCTCAATAGTTGGGTTCAATCTCTAGGCTAAAATAGTTTTTTACGGTCGTAGCATGCGATCGATGAAACTTTTGCTTTTGGTCCGACCCGACAGAATGCAGTGCAGTTCTTCAAGATGGCTACGTGATTCCAAGTGGGGTTCCCGTTAGTGGACGGTGGATTTATGGTCGCGTAAGTTGGCTTGGACATCTGGTTATAAAAAAAAATATAATGTATGTGAGGGGGAAACAGGGTGGGTGTGGTGCACCCCTCGGCCATCCGATTGTGTTTTGGATGGCCCGGATGTATTTTAATTTTTACCTATAAAAATATATCAAAATTAAATTAAAATTGATGAATCCATCCAGGCCGCCCAAAACATGATCGAATGACACAGGGGTGCACATCACTCACCGTATGTGGGTAGTCTAGTTTATTTTTTGTTACCGAAAAAGAGGATGTTTTGGGCTCCTCTGGAGATGGTTAGCCACAGTTTGCCAGAGGACTTGGGCTTGTCCAGTCCGTCTCTTAGCTTTTGGGCCTTGGCCTGTTTTATAGCATTAAAACCCATTATGATAAGTTAAGAAAATATTCCGACCAAAAATGTGTTATACTTATGATGATCACATTTGGCTAAAAATTTCAAAAAAGATGAATAATAAAAAGTTAGAAAAGATCGATTACTTTAAAAACTTACATAATCTAGTCCAAACCGAATATGAAAATTTACGGAATTTCTATGTTTTTATTTTATCACAGGGTATTCGTATCCGCAATAACCGCTTAATTATCAAGTGCTTGTTTAGTATTTGCAACTGTCGGGCTAAATCTTGAACTACTCCTAAATGAAAAGGCAGAGGAGCCGTAACGAAGCAACTTTAAAGGAAATGAAAATGCTAACTAGCCCCATATGATTATGCTTAAAAGCTAAAAATATGTTGGAATCTTTTCAAAGAAAATATGATTAATTACATGAAAGAACATAAACCATGGTGACGATCTTTATTGTTTATATATAATTTATTAGAGTATTTTCATCCCAAGAAATCAGTTTATATATAACCGTACGATGACGATATTTAATGTTCCGGCTCATTCGTGGCCAAAGATTTGAGTCCCATATGTAAAACGAAAATCTAAAACTAAATTCCTATTAATTTTTTACCATTGCTGAAAGTCGACATCTTCGAAGCGATCAGTTGCTGATTACTTTCAATCATCGTATGATTAATCACGTTTCAACCAACCGTATTATGACAGAGTGAGAGAATTCATGAACTCCCGTGGTCTTTTCAATCATGTTAAAGATTCCGATCGAAAATTAAACAACAATATCCAATTGAGAATTAATGAAGGCATTTTAGTTGATAGAGGTCGGGAGGCATATTTTCCTCATTTGGTAACCAAACACTACAATGGGTACGTAGATTCTGTTCATGCCTGGTTATATCAATACTTTTCCATACAATTGAGGAGTACGTACAGGCCTCAATTTACTCATGCAGCTACATTTAATTATGCAGACGTATGTTGTCTAGGATGGACATGCAAATTAAACGGGCGCATGACACTTTCATCATGCACGTACGGAGACATCTTAAGCATCTCCATGTGCTATTGTCTTTACCTAGCTAGGGGCCTAGCTAGCTGCTAGTGTGTCCTTGTGTAAAGGCAGTGGGACAGCCCAGCCGAACCCCGGGGTGCAGCACCCCTGGAGATCGGCCCTGGTGTGTGGCATCAGGACCGTTTGAATGTGTTTTCAACGGCTCGGATCTCACCTCGGCAATGGACGGCTCGGATTAATAAAGTGCCAAGATAAAATCCGAACCATTGAAAACACATCCGACAGCCCTGATGCCGCACACCAGGGCCGATATCTAAGGAGTGCTCTCCAGCACCCCCCTTCCCAACCCCAGGGACTAGCTATCTTTGTGTGGTTATATTGGGTCCTACTTATACACTTCGGCTCTCCATCACTTAGAGCATCTCCAATCTTAACCCTTTTTCTTTTTATCCAATTTGAGTAAAAACTCATTTTGGGTATGGACATCTCAAATGGCAAAATCCCATTTTTACTCAAAAAAAAAACCTTCCAATGGCAACACTGTAAATAGGTGATGTAAGATTTGTCTTGAGAAAAAATGGGTAGAAGAATGGGTCAAGACTTAGATTTCTCCAAAATGGGGAGAGATTGTAAAACCCATTTTGGGTAGAGGAATAGGTATAACATTTGAGATGAAATTTCTCTCTTTCTACCCCAGAAAAGGGTTTAAGTGAAGAAATAGATCAACATTGGAGATGCTCTTACAGCTCGTTCTAGTGAGTCAGTTTGTGAGACACTCTTTTATTTATTCTCTCTTTATCTTGCGGTGGGACGCTATTTTTTTCTTTTTCTTTTTTATTTTTTTCTTTTGCTTTTAAGGATCTTGGATATCAGGCATGGAGGGCCAACAATTTGTTTGCAAGTATGTAGTAGGGTTTGTTTTTGTTGCAGAGAGGGAGAGAGAAGCGACAGAGAAATGTGATTTGGAAACCAGGGAGACAAGTTGAAGAAGACGTATAATTTTCATCTTGTATGAAAAAAAGCAATAGAGTGATGATGGTGATGGATAACACACTCCTGGAATCACTATCAGTGGAAAGATTGATTTAAATTATGATGTTATTATATACTTAACAATGGTTAATGATGATTTTTTTGTGGTGGGAATCACTTTTGGAAAAAAAGTTGTACAAGAACCTCATCCTAAATTGGCCAACCAAAAATGAATTGATATGAAAACATATGCATACATTTATATTGTATGCTAAAATTAACGATTATCCAAATTAATAAACTACTCCATATTTGCACATAAAAAGCATTGCTTCCAGCCATCAACGGATTCAGGATTTTGAGGTAAAGGGAGCACCAATAAAGCATAGCCTTGATAGAGGGATTGATTTCTTGTGTTGATTTTGAGGTTCGTAACAAGGTTAATTTCAAATATCAAAGGAGATCTTTGTAATTTAGGAAGGGCACTAGGATTATTGGTTCGGGGGAGAAAATGAAGGTATTATTAATGTAGTGGGGTGTAAGTGAAAGTGTGCAAAATGCAGGTGGTCTCGTGACCCCTATGCTCTCTATATAAGCCCGTCATTGGTTCCAGCGCCCTATAGCCATTTCTATGGAACCTCACCGCACCTACGTTACAACCAAAGCTAGCTAAGCTCCATTGTGTACTCGGAGTGCTAAAAATTATGTAGGTTTAAGCCCCACAAACTAACTAATAATCAGACTTGAACTCAAGCATTAACCAACAAAAAATTTTTATCCACTGAACCGATCGATGGGTGGTAAACATGTAACAGTACATACATATGTTATGTATCATGTATGTAATGCAGTATCACTGCATTTATATATATGCATGCAGCATAGTTTAGGTGCGGTGCGTCAACAGTGATGATTGAGACGGACCACATCTTCAACCGAAAGATGAGAATACAGTATGTGTCTGCCAAGGAATACAATACGTACAGAATTTTTGAATGGACTTATGACCCCCTTCCTCTTATCGATTTTTTTTTTCCGGTTTTTTCGACTTTTTATTAGAAGGTCCAAAAGTCTCTTCTAACATAAAAAAATCCCATAAGTCTAAAAAGTCACAATGAGAGAACTAATATTCCGTTTGTCTATAACTTAAAGATAAAAAAAATTACGAGAAATATATCCTACTAATTAATTTCATTTGAGGAACAAGTCGAATCAACTTTTTTCATTACCATGGCCCAGGCCAGTTGCAAGCTTATCGGGTTATCAACTTGTGTTCACTGTAGTAATGGTAGGCAGCATTTAGAAATTGGGAAACCCCCCCCCCCCCCCCTAATTCCCCAATATAT